>JABYQE010000104.1:0-93802 GCA_022376435.1 Amylocystis lapponica
ATCTTTGTTGATCACAATCGTGTCTGCTGCGACGTCCATTTCGTGATTGGTGTCTGCGCCCATAACTCGGCTTCTCACCTCCGTCGAGACATAAGGGCCAAGGCATTGCATTGCACAGCGAAACTTGCTGACACGTGCATTTGTATGTACGCATGCCTCGTGTTATGCGCTGGACACGCCTCTGTATGTCCTGTGCTTCATCTCCGCTGACACTCTTCCCAGTATCAGGCAGTCCACGTTGCGGGGCTCTGGATCACGCTAATACACTAATTATGGCACAATGTCTGTCATCTTCGAGGGTGGCTGTGCGTTTGCAAGCCACTCATGACCCACATTTCTGTACTGCACGGCCTTCGGGAGCGCAGCGGAGCTTCCCAATACTGTCGACCTCATCAACTCGAACCAATGGATCTCACGGACTCCGTCGCGGCCCTATTCCGCATCAACTTCAGTCTCAAACCCTGCAGCGCTTGTTCACTTCCCTCTACTTGTCAGGATTTCAAACTCGGCAATTGGCAGGCGGTGCCCCTTGCTGCATCCGATGAATAGCAAGAATCCGGGACTATCAGATGCATCATTCATTGGCTCGAACATCTGGCCTTGCGAAGACCTTCGAGTATCGCCGAGCTGTCCTAGCCTGTGGACGGGAAAGGCGTATACGGTAGCTAGCTGGCCATATGTCATGGTCATTATTCAGACGGGACCAGTCCGTACGTCTAATATAGCGGTCTGGTTATTGATGTCGACGCTGTCGACGGCGACTCGACGCTCATAGCATACACAACAGGACAGTCCACTGCGTGGATCTCACGAACATCTCTACACAGGAACAGCTTCTGCGCTCTCTGACCCCAAAAGTGTTATTCGAGGGACTTGTCGTAAGCAGTGCCATCCGAGTCTCCTGTATCCTACATTTACTGCCTTTCTGGCTTCCAGAATTCTCAGGCCATGCCAGAATTTTACGTTGTCATCGACAGCGACGTTCAGTAGAGTTTGATCCTCTTCTCGATGCTTGAACTTTGAGCTTACTTGCCGTGACAGCTCATTGCCGCTCATCCCTAATATATATGGACACTTCCTCGAACACCCACCATTAGTATTCGCATGGCTTCTTGCAGCGACGCAATGGCCCCAGCAACCGCAGAGCCTGAGGCTCATCTACGGCCCCAGCGTATCCTGAGGTTCTTCAGGGTAGCGACTCTCCGTTTCCTCATCTGGAAGAAACGCATGGGCAAGGCTCTGGTCGTCACGAATGCTTCCTCGACGACCATGGTGACCACCGTAAGTCAATCTTTGGCGGTTCAATGTCATAAATGCTCATACGTTCTGCATCGCCGGATTAAGACGCAGGCTCCCTCTGTTGACCGTCGGGGTCCTATTCTGCCGCCAGAGATCACAGATCAAGTTATCGACAATCTACGTGGCGAACAAAATGCTTTACGCCAATGTGCTCTTACATGCCGCGCTTGGCGTCCCAGGAGCCAGCTGTGCCTCAATCACACCGTGACAATCCACAGTAGAGCAGCGCTGAAGGCGTTCGGAGCTCATTTACGTGATGGGCGATGTCTGCCTTATTTGCACAGCCTTTTCCTTGATCAGGCTTTTTTTGCCGTGAGTGTTGAGCTTTGACATGAGAAAATGCAGCTGAAAAGCTCCTGGTAGTAGAAACCGAAGGTGGACGACCAATTTGTACATCTCGCGCCACTTTTGCTTCCACAGGTCCTGGAAAGTGTTCAAGTGGTTCGAATTTCCGCGATCCGCTGGAATCAATTCCCCCCTCACCCGACTTTCCGATTCCTTCCCACTCAATTTCCCCATGTCGTGTCGCTCACATTGCGCGGCTGCAGCTTCTGTTCACAAAAGGAGCTTTTCATTGTCCTCTCTGCATTCCCATCGCTATCATATCTGGAATTGGCATTTATCTGTTGCACCAATATCAGCATACCTTCAGTACTCTCCACTCATCCCAGGATGCGAGCTCGGCTGAGGGGGCTGCACATCGAGAGTGCGCACGAAACAGTCTACGGCACACTAGACTTCCTTACTCGCTGTCCTCAGTGTCTCGAGACATTACGCGATCTGACACTATATCCAATGAACGACCTCACCGATAACGCAATAATGCGGAAATTTATCCAAGTGGTCGGACCATCCCTTGAATCCCTGCATTTGCGGAACTATTTCCGAGTCGGCGAAGAATGTGAGTTCGGGATGCATTCAATAATACAAAGCATGTTGACCTGCTTTATGTGCCAGTGCTCACTACATCTACACGCTTTCGTTTCCTATCCCTGCGTCAGTTGAGTTCAATTCCGCTGGACACACTTGTCGACTGGCTGTCCAGCATGGTCAGCCGCGAGTTCCGCCAGTTGCATATCTACATAGACACAGGAGATAGCGAGCCGGAGAAGATGCTGTTGCAGTGGCATCGGTTGGACGACGTGTTTATGCAAGAACAGTTCAGATTGCTTACAACCGTCTCGCTACGATGGCAAGTGGATCTGGACTTGAAGGTCAACCCAGCCGTGTGGGCGAAGAAGTTCCTGAAACAGTTTCCGAAGTTGCGCTCCCGGGGAATACTAGAGTTCGGCACATCCGAACTCGACGACTCGCCAGAGAGTGATTGTGACTCCGAAGAGGAGGATCTAGAGGTATCATCGGAGAAAGAACTGGTAGAGGTTTGGCTGAAGTTTTGTTCGAATTGACGGTATCGGGAGCACAGAAGCTACACCTGTATGCCGTCTAAATTGTCTTGCACACATTTCCCATCCTGCTTTATCGGGACTCGTCGATATTCCAAACTGTATGTACCCGTGTTCAATCTTACAAACTGGATGGACTACGCGACATTGGAAGAGATGTCAGGTGCACGAAAAAGCGGACGAGAGCCCCGTTTCATGAACTCCTGCAGAAAAACAACATTCATAACGCATGCTAACATGCCTATTCTTTACGCGACCAGCTGTAAATACGTAAATCCAGCGTCCAGAGCACACAGAGGACACCCTGGAACGCAGATTCAGCATATGAATGAATAGCGGAAGTCTAACCTCTGCGTAGTCTACTTGCAGGACCTGTTTCAATGGCCATAAGTACAAAGCATATCGGGAGCGACTATAAATCAGCAGCATCTCGTGCAAAACGGGTATATGCGGACTCACATGGGTGGCGAGACAGACAATCTGCGCCAAGAACCCAACACACACCGACGCGTGTAGCCGCGAGGCCGCACAATCGCACTCGTCGTCGTAGCTGTTTCGCGGAGTTGACCGACAAAAGGCGCGAGAGATTGAAGAAAAAGGACCAGTCGGGGTCCGCGAGCTACGACGAGGACGGACTCGGACAAGCAACGAACGGGGGAGATGAGATGCACACGAGAAACGACAGATATCGGGGCTCCAAAAATAAGTCAGGATTGCCTCGGTCAGGTGCGTTCATGTTGCAGCCTCCTGGGGAACACTCAAGGTTCGCATTTTGCAAAGTGGGTCACAATCAATAGTCATCTAAAATGCTACGAAGACGACGATGTGTAAGGATGACTTGTGATTAACAAGAAAATAATGAACAGTACAGGATGAGGTGGTTGAGCATTCCTGTCTCAGCGTACGCTTCACGGTCGAGAGAGTGCTCCCATCGGGACCTGCCGACATCAGGTGGAACCAGTGCACGCTGAGCGTCGTGACCGAAAGTAGCCGTGGCCATCGCTGCATCTGGAACACAAAAATAGGAGGAAGAGGGTCATGGATACACAGCATAGCGCCAACATCGACCGAAGTGTTTTGAGAGCTTGCTGAAGATGTGCGAGAACTGTGGTAGAAATGATGAGCACCGAGTAGGTGGTTGACGACGAGTCTGAACAGGGCACACGCAGTTGTTAGATGGCAGACAAGGAATATTCCTTAAAGTGGAGGCTGTGCCGTCGTGGTCGCTGATGTAGACAGAAGTCCAGACGGAACATTCTGCAAAGTGGGTTTCGTGGCAGTTGATGCATTGTCGTAAATACGTGAGCAGACATGACCCTGAAAAGTGAATTGGATCGTATCTTCGTCCATGAAACCGGGACATCTGGCAGGAGGGGTGGTAGGTCGCAGAAAAGACAGAACATGGCCGGAAGCCGAGTCGACTCAGGCGACAAACTGTAAATTGGTGAGCTCCAAGGAGAGCACGTTTTGAATATTTACCCAATTGCAAGTGAATAGCAGTAGCCTTTCAATTTCAATACGACTGCGCTGACGAGACTCGGGATATCCTGGATCCAGCATGGTCGAGGATAAAGAGCAGAGTCGAGCCTCGATCGTTGCAAGCGCCCTTGGTCGGCTGCGAGATAGGATCGATCTCTGCTAGCGGATCACAAGTCCGGCCGTACTGCCTGTTCTCCTCCACCATCCAAGTATTCGTCTGAGTCGAAGCTTTGAAGGCCGCCCGAGGGCTCCCTTGCAAGTATTCGTAGATCTACTAGAAAACATGTTATCTTGCGCCCAGCTGGTTCTCCTAATGATTTGTCCGAGTCGCCCTCCTGGCAACTTCAGCAGAATTGTCCCAACACCCACCAATGCACGGACCTTCTATACTGCAGAAACACAACGGTACACCTCACGGTAAGCCTCCCGTCTTTTGTTTACGAAATACTACGGGATTACATGTGATTCCCGACGGCGCAGATGCACCTCTGTATCCAGCACAAGCCTATCTTGTCCGTAAAGACACGCAACGGAACTGCCTCTCCATATTGTACACGTACTATTTTGAGCTCCAAGATGATGCTATAGTGATGCTCCGTACGGAATGCATGCTGAAGACGAACGGATACAACGTCCATCGTGTGCATGGCATCAGAGTGAGTTCGTTCTCAGCTGCCGATTCCCTCGCTGACCAGCGTCTTCAGGGATAATATTTATCAGTCCTAAAGTCTCATATTCCAGTGGTAGCCTCGGCGATGGCAGGATCATATGCTGCTCAAATGCTGTCGCTTGAGTCGTATCTCGTGCAGCAGCTCCCTCTGGCCAGCCAGTACATCTTTCGACGAAGAGACGGGGACCTACCCATGGTCTCAATGTTCTTTAAGCGAGACCGACACTGCGAATACAACATCGAGGATGATGCCGATGTCTATATCGACAAATCGAAGGACGGCTGTGGGCTGCCTTGGCGTCAAATGGCTACGGTGAGTGCGCATGTTAGGTTACTATGGACAAGCATGTCGCTACGAATTGAACACAGTCGTTACACCGTTGTGGTGAGTTCTCAGCGCGTCGTTTGGTGCTGATTTCCCAGTTCTCATATGGGTGCCTTCAAACATGGGGTCCAAATTCGACGATTGACGACGCATGCCCGAGCCTCCCCGTTCTCCTCAAGCCGTACAGGGGCCCCAGCACATCTTGCGACCGCGGAGATGCAGCGCGGTCTATCCTTGACACAGTCGTGTCTACTACACTATTGATGTTCATTTTATGTCTGGGGACTACGCTTGGGCTCCAAGTACTGAACGTTTGTGTACGCCAAGAGATGACGCTTCGCTCTTCTCGCGAGGAGACTAATTGACATCCGGGTTTCTACTATGCGTGCACGATCCCACCGCACAAGCCTCTCAGTGTCTGGCGTCTCGTCTTAGCTGACTTGTTTACGTCCTTCTCAGTCGCGTCAATCCGCGCTCCATGCGAGGAGACCATCGATTGCACTATCTGCTGCCGCACGATTTGTGCGTGTTGGTTCAGGCCACGCCGAGAACATGCTCTGAGAGGCCAGCGCCAGCGGTCCCTGTAGCGGTGACACGGTGTCATGGAAGCTCAAGATCTCAATCGCACCATCTAGATTTTGGCCGTTGGCACAGGCACAAGTATCGCTTGTGTATGCTCGTGTTCTCAGCTGACCCCCGTTGGTGGTGCACGACCTCTATGGTTGACTTCAGTGCATATGAGTGTCGCGACCTGTTCTGATCTTCGAACAGCCTTCAATTTCTAGCTTCCACATGGCGTGTCACGTACGTCTGCACGTGTGGGGACAGACTACTGCCCGTCCTTATGGTCTAGACGTCTACTCATTGTCGACGCTCATCGCATCCTGGACTGAAACATTTGTTTCACGGCTTGTAGATGTCCTGAATTCTGCTTGCTGACAGTATCTCATGGTCGACGTCTACGCTCCTTGACCGCTTCCGCAGTACTATCCGAAGAACCGGCGCTACGCGAAGCCGTTTTCCAAGACGTATGCTTGCCGACCTTCTGGTTTCATTTCAATGCCGTCCAGAAGGCGTTCACTGCCCCTGCCAGCTGGCAGTTGCATGATGTCAATGAGTCGTGAAGGCCATGTGTCCAGGAAGCGCTCATTTCCGCAATCTCAATCAGCTTTAAGTTCAACATTCGAACAGTACGGTCAGTATTGACACCACCTCGCACGCCCAGTATCGATTTTTCAATACTTCTAGCGTAGCATGGCCAGCGACCACAGTTGTGACTGCTCTCAGGTTTGTTTGCAGTTTAGGCATGTAAGCACGACAACTCACCGTCTCCTCTCTTGAACAGAAACGTGCAGATGGCGGCATGGTCGAGGCTCAGATCATCGCAAATGATTCGTCGACGGCCATGGTGACCACTGTAGGTCAATCCTTGGCATCGCAATGTTATCAATGCTCATAAATCCGCATCGCTGACTGGGTCATGACACAGTCCCCTCGTGTAGAACATTTGGGTCCTATCCTTCCCCCGGAAATCACAGACCAGATCATCGACAATCTCCGCGGCTGCCAACATGCCTTATGCCAATGTGCTCTTACGTGCCGTGCTTGGCGTCCCAGGAGCCAGCTGTGCCTGGTTCACGACGTGGTAATCCGAAGTAGAGCAGCTTTGAAAGCGTTCGGAGCTCATTTGCGTGATGGACGTTGCCTGCCATATATGCACAGCGTTTACCTTGATCAGAACAATAATCATGTGAGTGTTGAGCCTTCACAGGAAGAAATGCAACGAAAATACTCTTATGCGCAGGAATTGAAGGCGGGCGACCAATTTGTACACCTCGTGCCACTTGTGCTTCCACAGGTCCTGGAAAGCATCAAACAGTTGAGAATTAGCAGGATCCACTGGGACAAATTCCCCCCTCACCTTTCCTTCCCCTTCCTTCCCACTCAATTCCCCCATCTCGTCTCGCTGACATTACACAAGTGCCACTTCTCTTCACTTAAAGAGGTCTTCACCGTCCTGTCTGCATTCCCATCGATATCCTGTCTGCGCCTGTCGTCTATCCGGTGCACCAATATCAGCACGCGCCCAGTACTCTCCGCTCATCACAAGATGCGAGCTCGGCTGAGAGAGCTGTGCCTGTCGTACCTTGTGGGCGGGACAGCGAACTCCACGCTGGAGTGTCTTATCCACTATTCGTGTCTCGAGACATTGCGTGATTTGCGCCTAGACATCGTCGACTCCAAGGACAGTATCGATAAAGCCACAATGGAGAAACTTGGCCAAATGGTTGGACCATCCCTTGAATCCCTACGTTCAAATTATCTTTTAGGCCCGGGGGGAGAATGTGAGTTCGGAATGGATTTAATGGTACAAAGCATGCTGACCTGTTCCACATGCTAGTGCTCACTGCATGTACACGCCTCCATTCCCTATCTCTCGGCGCAAATATAGAGGGTAATACAGCTACCCCGGACATGCTTGTCGACTACTGGCAGCTGTCCAGTGTGGTACGCCACAATCTCCGCAAACTGTATATCAACATGAGCACAGGAGATAGCAAGGCGGAGGAGATGCTGCCGCAGTGGCACCGGTTGGACGATGTGCTGATGCATGAGCGATTCCCATTACTTACAGCCGTCGTGCTGCAATGGCGGGTGGGTTGGGGCAATTACTTCGATCCTGAGGAAGCTGCGTGGGCAGAGAAATTTCTGGAACAGTTTCCGAATTTGCGCCAGCGGGGAATAGTGGAGGTCGTCCCAATGCCTGAGGTGGTAGCATCAGAGGTACGGTCGTCTATCCCTCTGGGTGATTTTAAGGCTGACATATTAATAGCTGATCGCGACAACCAGCAAGCCAGAGTATGTGACAGAGGCACGGGAAAAAGCAAGAAAATATCGGGAAGTTTGGCTGGAATTTAGTTCGAACTGACGTTCGGGCGTGTACGGTCGTACGGCGGCGAGCGCACGGAGGCTACAGTTGTATGTATCTTCCACACAATTCCCATCTCGCTTTAGCAAGACTCATCTAGATCTCAAAGTGTACTTATCTGTGTTCGATTCTGCGAAATTGGACGGAGT
This sequence comes from Amylocystis lapponica, assembly GCA_022376435.1. Lineage (NCBI taxonomy): Eukaryota > Fungi > Basidiomycota > Agaricomycetes > Polyporales > Postiaceae > Amylocystis > Amylocystis lapponica. Next base: position 8,255 of record JABYQE010000104.1, read on the forward strand.
GACCGAAGTCGGCAGGGCCCTAACCTTGCGGTATGTCTGCCCGTCCGCAAGAGTACGTCAAAGATGGCTGGTTCGACAGATGTTACTGGCGTACGTCCCTTCTATCTGCCAAGTTCATGCAGAGTATTCTGGCCATGTGCTCAAATTGTATACTATCCGGATCCGCCTGGTGCAGCATCGCACACCTCAGGAGTAATCGCCAGCAGCCATGGCTATCCCCACCATGCAAACCTCACCTCTTCCCACACCCATGCTTCTGCTTATGTTCCCGCCAGCTGTCCCTTAAGCACTCCGCATCGCAGAAGAACACGCGCCCCCGACACGTCCCTGCAACACTATCAGCACAATGTCATTCCGCACCAGCCATCGCAGACTCACCGCCGCACTTCTTCCACGGGCCCGTGGACCCGCACGCGAAGCACTTCTGCCACGGCCCGACCAGCGCCGTGCGCTCCTCGTCCGCCCAGTCGACCTCCTCGAAGAACCCGCCGGGCACGTCCAGCCGCAGCTGCCACAGGTCTCCGAAGCTCCGCGTCATCTCGTGCCGCCCGGACGGCACGAACATCGTGTTCGTGTACCCGCCGAACAAGAACATGCGTCCGGTGTCCGGGTCCGCGAGCAGGTGCGCGCCCGCGCGGTACGTCGGGAAGCCGTGCGCGATGACGTGCTTCCACGTCGGTGTGGGCACCGCGTGGTCGAGCATGAACGTGTCGGCGTAGTAGCTGAAGCTGAAGCCCGCGGCCGTCGCAGGGTTGTCCGAGTCCGTCGGGACGTTCGGGTTGTACCCCCCGAAGAGGACCGTCGCGTTCAGTGAGGCGTTCTGGACCGCGCGCGGGGAGCGTCCGGGTCAGCATGTTGCGCGGCGGAGGGCGGCGGTGGACGTACGTACGCGCACGGGAACTCCGCGCGGGGGCAGGGCGCGTTCCCGACCATGCGCTCGCGCCGCCATGCCCGCTCGCGGATCCCCCAGCTCCAGCAGTCGTCCTGCGTGTGCGAGTCCTGCGAGCTGTGCGGCTGGTGGTGTATCATCGCTGCGAGTCGGTCCGCCATGCCGTACAGCACGTAGACCCTGTCCTGCCGCGCGTCGACCCAGCTCGCGAGGCTCATCCTGGGCCCCGGGCATGTGTAGTCCGCCTTGGGCTCTCCGAGGCTGCCCGCCAGCCACGTCCACGTCCGCGTCTGCAAGTCGAGCACCATGAGGAGGTTGCACCCGAGCATGCACTCCTTCACCGCGCCTGCGAAGACATACAGCTGCCCGCGCACGAGCTGCATTGTGTAGTCCGTTGCCTGGTATCTCGCATATGGCCACGGCGTGCGCTTGCCGTCGGCCCCCACGAGCACCGTGCGTAGCTCGCCCCAGCGCTCGGTGACGAGGTCGAAGTAGTCGAGCGTCGGCTGCCCACAGAAGAGGTATGCCTTGTCCTCGTGTACGACCATGTGCCAGCCGAGGACCGCGTTGCCCCGGGCGGCGGGGTACGAGGCGAGCTGGCACCACCCGTCGAGTTTCTGGAGGTCCATGCACCACAGGTCGCGGAGCTGCTCGAACGAGCCGCTCTTGTGTCCACCTGCTACATATAGCCGGCCTGCCGCGCGCGCGCTTCGTGAGCTAGGGTCGCGGGCAGAAATTGAGGAGCTCACTCTTATGGATGAAGCTTGCGACGCCCGTCCGGTGCGAGATGCTGGCCGCCTTCGGCACCTTGATTTTCTGCCACGAGCCCCGTACCTGTAATGATGGTTGTGACAGTTTGGTCCGGGCGAGCGTATCTGGGTCTGGATTTCTGTACTTCAGGAGTTCCTTTGCCGCTCTGACAGATAGGATGTCGCGGAGAGGTCGCGTATCGAGAGATGTGGATTGATAGTACCAGAGTATGATTTCGTCCGCGGTTACCCGCCGGTACACCGCAGAGGCAGTATTTCCCAAGTTGAGGAAAATGTCCGCGGCGTGGCAGAGGCCTGTGATACGCTGGACCACGAAGTCGAGCCGCGCGGGTTCTGGATGGTTGTCAACCCAATCTGAGAGAGCGTCCAATGTCTCAGCGCATTGCTTCCGGAAGTAGAGAGAGAGGCAAGAGTGGGCTTACCAAGCAGCGCAGGTCTTGTGGAGAGACGAACATGCTTGTCCAGAATATTGACCTCTTCGAGCCAATCCAACGCCTAGAAAGAGAGAAAACGTGAAATTCTGTGAATCACACTGACGTACAGCTTGAATCCCACCTCGTCTACTCTCTGTGCATTGGCCATACACCGGGCCATCCCATTGCAACACGCCATCAGGCTGACTCGGTCATCCATCGTCAATGCGAGGTAGACCTCGGATCTGACACCACCGTCTTGAGTGGGGCTGAGGGGAATGGTGAAGTCGCCTCCGACCACGGCTGCTATGGCCTGGCGATATTTCTGCTGCGCTTCGTCATAACGTTTCTCCTTTAAAAAATTGTCTGCCTTCCTAATCGACTGCAGGCACCTTTCTCGACGTGACCCGGTGTCTTTCATACATGACATCCATAAATATCAGAGGACAAGGAGCCATGTCAGAAACTCACCCTCGATGGCGAGTTCGTGGAGAAGCTCGGTGAACGCATGCGACAGTTCAGGACTGCCAATACTAGGCGCCCCTGCCGGCACGGCTGAAGACATCCCCGGAGTCACAGTGAAGCAGATACGATAGAGGTCTTCGGTTTGGGCTACCAAATAACGAGTATTTCGGTCGGGCTGGTGCTCGGTGTTAAGATGAAGATACGGCAAATTCAACTGTAGCTCGCCACAAATGCGCTTTATATGAAACGCGGTCACGAGACTGCCAGTGATGCTAGGAGCGATGAAATATACGAGTCATTTCTTGTCTCTTCCTTATATGCTAGCAATCCCACATCGACAATTGCACGGCGGTCCGCGACATGCAGGCGCTCGCGACTGAGCTGCAGTGCAACACCCGTTCATATACACCCGGGGCAAGGTATTTCCCCTACATGCACGGTAATCATCCAGACGAGTGCAAGACGTCGCAGCGTTCATGTCTACATTTTGCGGATATATGCAGAACAATGCACTTTGTGCCAGACAGGATCTATGTGCAACAGGACGTGTGATGTGTATGCGATGGATGCGAGTGTGGTCGCGATATGACGAAGACTTGCAGAAGAACTATAGTCCATCGATGGAGGATGAGACGCAACCATGACAGTGAATAAAAACGACATCGAACATCATACAGACGCCCCGGTCCATCTCGTCACGAAGCAGCCGGATCGTCCTGGTAATAACCCCCGGAGAGCGCTCTGCTATGGTCCTCGTCCCGGTCATGCACGATGTCCGGGAAGCCATAGTGCTGCAGCACCCGCACGACCTCCTCCTCGTCGCTCTCCCGCGGCCGCAGCTGCTCCACCTCCGGAATCGGCGGCAGTGTATCGAACACCATCCGCGCGCTTCCGACGAGTGCAAGGTACTTGTGCTGCGGGACCCGAGGCGGGTACTTGGGCTCGCATTCGAGCACGCGCTCGATCGAGCCGTGTGCACGTATGAAGCGCAGCGCGCGCGCAGGGCCGACGTTCTTGATGCGCGGCGAGAAGTCCGTCCCCAGCAGCAGTGCGAAGTCGACGAAGCTCGCGGGGTCGAGCTGGAGCTGACCACGCACATCTGCACCCGAGATTACCTCGAGTGGCCCGCGCCGGTTTGCGATGTTGCGCACGAGTGGGACGCCGTACACGAGCACATCCTGGCGCACGGGCATTAGCCATCTACGAGGAGGGAAAAGAAGGTACCGTACCGTGTCTTCGCTCGCAACATAGTCCGCATAGCCGCTAAGCACCAAGGCAGATGCGAGAGCCTCTGCCTCGTATGGCCCCAAGGGCTCGATGCATGGCACGCCCATGGCGCGCAGGATCTCCTTGCTTTCAGCGTACGTGGCCGTAGTCGGCGGATGGACACGGCGCATGTAAGACTCAGATATCACGGTGCTTTTCTCCATCAGAGCAGAGTGGGCGGCCATAGGGGTCGGTAACTCGGCCCCCTCCGCGGAATCTGGTTCGAGGAATGTCTCCCAGAACTTGCCCTCATCAAGCGTCAACTGATGCTGAGCTTTCGACATTGCATATTCTGCTTCTTTTTCCACGACATCTTCAGGCTGGTCAACAGATGTTTCCTGTTCAACACCTGTGGCAGGAGATTCCTGAAGTGATTGAGACAGCGAAAGCAGTTTTGGGATGCTGTGACGATATTGCAAAAAAGACGAGGCCAGGCCCGATGAAACGTCCTCCGAGGACAGTAACTGTGTAACTGCTTCCGACCTCGGCGCCTCCTCCACAAAACCAGTATCAAGGGGCTCGTACGTTTCGTCTGCATGAATCACGTCAGAATCATTAGTCGACATATCTTCGCGGCGCAGCGGAATGTCCATAGAATCCGATTCGCCGACTTCACCCAGAGAGACCGTACGACTCGTTCGAGAAGTCCTCGCAAGAGTGGGTGGAGGTTCTTTTTCCAGATTGCTGACAACGTCTGGCGGAAGCGGGAGCACGGCAGGTAGATCCACCACATCCATGCTGTCTACGAGTTCTCGCAGTGTCCTCGCCACGCGCTCCTTCTCGTCGGGCCCGAATGTTTGCAAGCTTTGGTAGAGAGGCAGGACTGTCTTCAGCCTAGACGAACGCCCTTTCTCGAGCGCATAACGCGCCACGGTCTGCCTGCGCATATCGCGACGCCTCTCTATCTGCGAAGCTCAATGCCACGAGCGGGTCAGCTGTCTTCGCCGGCGGAATCTGCGCAGCACACTCGCCTCCGCCTCCTTCGCAATACTGCGCTCCTTGCCATCGAACACGCAAATCACATTCACGTTGCACTCCTGCAGCTCCTTGACGATGCGGTACCAGCCCAGTACGTGCCGATACTGGTGCGGCATCGGCGCGAAGTGTAGGCGTTGAGTAATAAGTGTTCCATCACTGAAGAGCAGTCAGCCGAAACTGACGCGCAGCCAAAGTACATCCTCATGACGCACATAGCAATTGTCTTCCCACTGAAAGAATTCAACCGGTTCGGCAGAGTCTTGATTACTTGAGGGCTGATCGACAGGTGTCAGTTGATAATTCGACGCAGCCTGCATTGGTAACTGCCCACCAGGTCTTTTGAAGGAAAGGTGCAAGTCCCAGAACGCCCATGCACAATGATCCACTCACAAAGCGAACCCTTGTTTTTTTATATCCCGGAATGCGGCGCCCTTGCAGTGGCAAGCACGCAAAATGTGGCGGTAGAAGGCCAGACCTTAGATCAATTCTGGAGCGTTGGTGCAGGGACAAGATTTCAAGTCAGAAGCGAGAGAGGTTGTAAGTGGCGAAACCGGGTCAGATTCAGTTGGGAGAACACTGACAAAACACAGTGGGCGCCTGCATGGGTCCGTCACGATCACGTGTGCGCCCGCATTGGCGAAATCGCTCAAGGCGCCGAGAACGTGGGAGGTTTCACTGCGTGCAAGGTCCGCAGTTTGGAGGCAGAACATTGAAGGAACATTTGAGTTCCTACGTAAAATGTGCCCAAAATGTTCTGAATCGGAACATTGAAATAACATACAAAATGTATCCTGTCGTCAGCCAATCAGAATGCGCGCCTTCAATGTTCCTAGCATGTTCTCTTTAGGGTTTTGCATTATATGCTGGCTAAATACATTTTACGTAGGAATTCAAATGTTCTTCTAATGTTCCGCTTCCGTATTGTGGACCTTGCACGCAGTGTTTGTTCGCCGAACAAGTGGCGCAAATGTGACAGGCACGTCACGGTGGAACAATAGAGGAGAAATTAGTCATTCCAAGGGTTTTCCCCGCCGTAGGCGGGCCGGAAAACGGCCCAGGGTCCGCACGCCCTGGCCAAATTAGGGACCCAGGGTCGTCGTGATGCGCCTGCAGTACTTCTTCCAGCGAAGGTCTGGCTCGCCGCTCGTATCGATCCTAGAGACTACTGGAGACCTGTGCTGTATTTTATGTAACTGCCCTTGAATTACATACCCCCTGCCTCCCATCGTACGGGTTGATTCTGCAGTTCTGCATAATAGAAGGCCAGACTTTGCCGCAATCTTATCTCCGAGTTGCTGATCCCCTTTGGGTAAGTCTTGTGGTTCGCGTAGTATGCTGTTCGTGCTACTCAGGCATTCCGAACCTGTTTCTGTAAGCATTTGAGTATCACATTCCGGGAGACTTAGAGACTTACTACTTAGGGCATGTCTCCACTGCATCCGCGTGGCCAATACTAGATTCGATCACAGCCGCATTAGGTGGTTAAGTCTCTACTACCACCTTCACACCAATGGCTTCCACTAGTACGGTATCGCGCTCTCAACTCAATGCTGTCTACCGGCGTGTCATACTCTCTCTCGATGCCATCGACTACCGTGGCACTCACGGCATCCAATTCTCCCTCTCCGACGCCGAGCGCTGGTGCTGCAGCATCATCCTCAACCCCGCCGTTCAGGGGCTCAGCACCTTTGGATTAGACAACGAAGCACCTATTGTCTTTGAGGTGATAGGGCAGATTGCAGGCAGCAACGAAGAGGATTTTCCCGACGATGATGGTCTGTCTGTCCGGCTCGAAGCCCGACAGGATTTCGTCTCGCGTCTCCAGTGGGCCAGAATCGCGGCAGCCCTAGGGACACTCTCGGAAATTACTGATGGACGACCGCTTAACCTCTCGCGTGTCCTGTCAATCAATGCTCGGACAAGTGCCGTACAGTTACGGATTCAGTGGGATACCCCGAGCGAGGTGAGCAGTGATGTCTATTTCACCATGATAGCATTGTTCAGTCTGCTAATTTTTTGTATAGATCATCAATGGCATGCTCCCTGCCTTTGACGGCTTTGGGCAGCTGTTCATCTTCACATCGCGCACGGACTTGCCATTCGGGCAGGCAGTCCGAGCACTGTTTACGCTGGAGTACAGCCTGGTGCGCAGGCAGCGGTACATGATTGCTTCCCTTATGATGTTGACCCCGGTCTGAGCTTCGTTTGGCATACTCGGGCTTCTATGGTTTCATCTTACGTTTGCTCGGTAACATACACTATTTTACTGTTGATTTATCCCAATATTTCCTGTGTTTCACGTTTACGCGCCTTTGTCGCTTGCCTACGCCTACCAAATACGACTGTGGGTCCACCAAATATATTGCCAAACATAACACTGCCGAAGCTGTTTCGCGATTGTGATCTGTAAGCCGTGGTGTGGATACTTGACAAGCGGAAACAAATGGCAAAAAAGCGATCGAGCCCCTACATCGTATCTTTGACCAGTTGCTCACCTTCCCTCCAAACCTCGCCGTCATGTCAGCCTTCGAACCAGACATTGTCATTGCGATACTCCAGAATACTCTGGAACCGAACAAACGCAAAGAATTCGAGAAGACGTGGAGGAACGAGGTATTTGTCAGCCGCATGTGGACATATCGAGTGCAGTCTGATATCTAATGTTGCAGGTCGAAGACCGCTGGAAGGGCTGGAAAAAGAAACGCTCGACTCAGTCACAGTACCAGCCGCAGCTAGAATGGGAAGCCCACATTGTGGAATATGTCAACTTCGTCTACAAGCAGACCAAGCTGCATGGCAGCTCAAAGAATGTTGTCGGCGCAAATCTACGCAAAGATATTCCCCTTTATGGTCCTCGATTCATACCTCCTGGGTATCTACAGGTCTATAAGCGCAAGACATCCCCTGTGATTGAACCGGAAACGACTTACTTGAAACCGCTGTCCATCATTCATCCATTCTATTACCCGGAACTTGGGCAGTGTCCACAGTGCGACTCCGAGGACGTCAACTGGAATGGATGGACGGCAACAGGTCACCGTGAAGTACATGGTGTCAGCCGAGAGGAGACAGCGTTGGGGTATCAGCTCCGCTGCAAGCCATGCGAGGCTCAGTACCGTTCCCGGATATCTACGTCCGGAGGTGGAAGGATCAGCGGTAGTGACAATGACGGCACTTTCTGTTTCTGCACCACGAACCACATGTTCTGGGAGAGGCGAGAGCATTGGGAAATCCCATGTAAGTGGCATTTCTATCGTCATAGCAGTGAACAACTCACCGTAACATCATTCAATCTAGCGGGAATCCCGTATTTTCTCAAGCGCTGTGCCGTAACCCGCGAGCTCTTCGATCTTATCATTGAGCTCCGCCCAACTGTAACTGCCGCTGGGCTCGCTGAGAACGTTAAACGTATGTGATGCCCGACGTACTTGCAGTGCAAACCCTCGCTCACTGTGGTATCTAGAAATGCATCTTCTTGACTATCACAAAACTCAGTTGACGTACCTGCGGTATTATAAGCTTCGACAGTCGCAAACTGGTTTAATACCTCCTCCGCCTCTTCGGAACTTCTCCAAGCCCAATGAAAGCACAAACGGCTACAGCGATCAATCTATTACGGATGACCTAATCACCGATGTATTCACCAAGTTTAGCAATAAAACCCGTCAATCAGAGTCTGAGGATTACTTACGAACATTGAGTGGTATGTGTCGCTGTCCGAACTTGAATACATGCCAATGCTTGAACTGATTGAGCTTTTATTTAGCGATCTGCATCTCACTTGATAATACGTTCCGGATCGCCGGAAAAGCGAGTATTGTGGAGATGGAAAAGAACCGTGTGAAGCTGATGAAAGGCGGTGTACTCAGTGTCATCAATGAGATTAACGAGATCATCAGTTGGGTACGCACTCATTTTAAGTCCGATGATGTCATAAGGATCTACACTAACATATTCACAGCGCTTCTGTCAATCGCAGTCAGCGGCAGAGATCGCGGAAGTTCTTACTGGTTTGAAGAATCGAAATATTTTGCTGGACGTGGCGGACCCGGAGATGGTGGTCGTTGATAACTGTTGTCATGTGCGCAGCGCTATCGTGAAGGCATTCCCGGATATCAAAGTTGTACTTGATGTGTGGCACTTCATGATGAGGTCAGTCTTGTCATCAGGCGTGGATTCAGGCGTGCAACTTACCGGCGTCGAAAATCAAGGTACCTTATATGTGTCATGAACGGCACTAGAAATCCGCTTCGAGGTGCCGTGGCCCATGATCTTTCTGACGCCATCCTGAAGAGCAAAGCCGACAAGCACAACTTAGCGACATACTGGAGTCAGTCTGAACAGGAACAAAGGCTGATTGCCGTGTATGACAAGTGGTCCAGCAATGGGAATGTCTGGACTGCTGCTGCTGCAAAGGTAAGCTCGTCTCCCAGTGCAAGTATATTGTAGTCCTGAAACTGGTCAAACAGACACACACGGAGCAGCTCGCTCACGTGCGAAAGGGCTGTCTTGCACGACTACGCCAGGACATCCGCTCGGACGGTAGTCGTATCGAAGGTACCCATAAGGGTTGGAACGGACTGCAACGGGCGCAGGCCAGCGGACTCTCTGTCATGACAGCACTCTGCCATGATTACGTCCTGCGCCGGAACATTCGGGTCGCTTTTCGCGACAACACACCAGATCCGAACCCATTCCTGCTCTCGACACACGGTTCACATCACATCCGCCTTGTCGACAGTGTTGCGAAACTGTGGAACCAGCTACTGAAGAAGGTCAAAACAAAGGCGCCGCAGGGCCTTCGAACCTTACCTGAATTACCCATTGTCTCGAGCGGCGAAGTCTTCGGTATCACAAATGCGCACTATACCACAAGCTACCATAACCTGGCAGAAATCAAAGACGAGCCAGACGACGAACTATTGGACTTATCTGCGCAGGATGAGGTCGTTGCTCAGGAGATCTTACAAGATATGAACATTGATCCCCGGTTACTTCTCCAGCCACTGCCATCACGGTCGGTCAGTGAACGTACAGCGCAAGAACACAACCTGCTCACCGCACCTATCCCGTTCGTCCCTCATCTTGACCCTCCCGCCTCTCCGCATGTTGGCCCCACAGCAGAACCTAGCATACAAATCACTGGTCAAGCGAGTGTCTCTCCGACTAGCAGGACAACCGCTGGGTCCAGACGTGTAGCGGCCGCTCTTGCTGGCACACAGTCGGCAGGGCGTTTGAGTACTCCGCATGTAGATGCCGGCCCTGGCCTGACTCAGCAGGCCGTGTTAACGCCGCCACCGACGCCCTCAAGCTCTTCATTGAAACGGAAGGTCGGCTCAGACATCTTTGAGGCAGACGGGATCAGTGAAGTGGACAGGAACAAGAAGAAGCGGGTGGAGATCTTACCCGGAGACATACTACCTTCTGCAGTATGTTCTAATCTGACCTCGCCGTCTTCAATGTTTGCTAACCCACCCTGGCGATCGTCTTCAGTCATCCACATCAACATCAAGAAGAAACAGAACATTGTACCACAGTAAACCCGGTACCGGTTCAATGCATCAGTTCTTTGCAATCCAACAATCTGTCGTCAACCCATCATCGTCCTCGCCAAAGTCCTCGGTATCATTGCCCAACTTACCTCCACTTGCCGTCACAGGCGGCACTCCTTCTCAACGTCTCTTCTCCATTGCGACAGGTATCCATCCTCGGTCCATGACGATTTCATCCAATGATGAGTTCTACCTGTTTATGGATATGCGGAGTGAGAAGAAATGGGCATCATTCGAAATGTCGCCACGGAAATGGGTGATCGCTGCTAACGACTACAACGCCCGACTCGAAACGTTCAACCGATCGAGAGGATCAACCACAATCCGAAAGACTCCACGTGCCTTAATGGATAAACTTGGAGAAATCGAGCCGAAGATTCTCGCTCGTATTGCATCTGGTCGCTATACATGTCAGTATTACTTTGATTTGGTGTGCCAGTGACCCGAGTGCTGACAAGCTCTCACCTTAAGCCCATCGGTCCAACTCAGAGGATTTCTGGAAGAAGCACTGCGCAGCCGTGCAGCTGCTGCGAACGAACAGTAACGAGACGAAGAAGGTGAGTCACTGTACAGTAGTAGTATCTCTATCGCATAGAACTCACCGTGGATGAACTTCATGTACAGCGCAAGACGAACACTTGCACCCGCTGCAAGACAATCATGTGGCCAGGTCCTGAAGGCGCGAACATCAACCATCGGAAAGGGTATTGTTCCGATGGCGTCCCGCAGAAGCCAAAGAAGGTCGAGAAAACCGTTGGCGACAAGACCGAGTACATTTTCGAGGAACTCCCACCTTGGCCCCAGCCCCATGGCATATTCGCCGGTGGAAACCAATTCTCCCCCGGAGCATTCCTGGATGCAGTTCAGCAAATGTACACACAGCTGGTGGTCGAGAAGGACACCGGTGGTGAGTTGTCGATGGAATTCTGTGCGTTTGCTGCCTTGCTCGAAAAGCGGCTCACCGTCACTCCGGATGGCCTCGCGCTCTTTGAGCTTTACCAGTCCTTCAAGTACCCTTTGACTCATCAGGACTTCATCATCGAGCTTAACGGTAACAAATATTTGCGCGTCGACTCCCTACAAGATGAGTCTAATTTCGAACCGCCGGATGTCGTCCCTTCCAGCTCTGGTTCGTCTGGCCAATAGATCCGAAAATCCCGCGGCCGAGGCTCCTTCCCTCACGTCGATGACCATGCGCCGACCTGTCTTCATTCCGGCCGCTGCTCGTCGGGATACAACATTTCTTTCTCCGAGTCCCTAATCCTCACTATATATCATATCACTCCACCTCGTCATGTATTCTACAGCTTTTTTAATAGTCCTGTCACTACTAAATGCGAGAGCGCGGTCTGATTATTGCACGGTCACCGAAACATTTCTTTGTCTCGCCCAAGGTGCAAGTCACATGGGACCCTCAGACCTTCCACGAATTGTTTAAGTCAGGTGTTTGAGGTTAGGGTTCAAATCGGTCAAATCGGTCGATTGGTCCTTGGTACCAAATCGTTGACCAAATTCGTCCCCCCTTGGAATGGCGGTGTAGTCCCACAGAGCTTACCTTGGCCGCTGCTGCGCGCTTTTGTTATGCTGGAGTGGCTTTCGCATTTGTCTGATATGTCAGATTAATGACATTGTGTCCTCTGCACTTTCTTCAAGTGTAGCCTTAGCATATAAAGATGTTTCTGGGATAGTGTTTTGATTTTTTTTATCAATGCTGTACAATATTCTGTAATTTTTCCGAGAGAGGGTTGCATCTGTCTGTAAGTTACCATTTTGGGGTGTGTTCAATCAAAATCCGCAAGTTTGGGTACCTTTGAATCTCTCGAGCTTTTCGCACTCAACAAAGCCTCTTGAAATGAGTCTCAAAGTTATGTGTTATGTTCAAAGAGGCCTAAATTTTTTTTACGGGAGACAAAAGCAGCAGATCAATTTTCTACTGCACTCATCAAAGGGACCCTTTGCGTTACAAAACAATAGTGTATGTCTCAGTGATGGTCACTGTGTGACGGGGCGCTTGTGTCCCGCGTTCGCCGAACACGTTCGGCGAACGCGGGTCCTCGTGGATGGGACATTCTGAAGGCGCCAGTTCTCCCGACCACCATGTCGACTTGGATGCAACAGGAGTAGCGAATCAACCATCTGGTGAGGAATATACTGTAATATGACAAGAAACGAGCATAGTATTGATATCATAATTTTGTGGAATCTGCAGGGTTGAAAACTCCGCATACCGGTGAGTACGATATTTTCGCTCGCGATCGGCACGTCCTGCTCACGCCAGTACGCAAGCCACGTCTTCGCAGTGTTTGCGTCCTGCAGCGTCGTCGATGCACAGACGCATTTTCTAAAATGTTAACCACATACGGCATGATCAAGCCCCATGCTCTCAGCGATCAATTGAATTTCCCGCCAGCGCTTTGCAGCCGAAGCCAATAGAAGTCGGTCAGGCACAACGTGGCCGTCGTGCTCCGAATGCATCACTGAAATTGAGATGGGATCGCTAGCAATGCAGACGGCGCCTATCTATCTAAGTATTGATGCAGTAACACTGGCAAAGTCTTTTCCTAGCGGTGAGATCCGTCCCAAACGAGTCCACATCCTCGGGATTGATTGATGCTTTCCTTCCGCCATGCAGTGCACACCCTCGGGGATGTCAATGCGATGACGAGGGCGTTGCACGCAGATTGTTGCCAACGAACTTCCTCAGGTTTGCGCTGTTTCAACACATCTGATTTTTTGTCATGCGGCGGCGGCGTTTCATAGTGCTCAATATGGTCCGACGGATACGAGAAGCACCTATGTCGTGTCAATGTAGCGCATTCATGACCCACTTATTGACTCAATAGCACTCAGGCTGCAATCGTTCTGTGTTCGAACCACTGTCAGTAGCATGTCGTACTCTGCCACAGAGCTCGGCGACAACGACTTCCGCATTAACAAGGCTTTTGGTGAGTCTTCAAAGGAAATCCTGCTGTCGTTATTCTGACTTGCTCTCTTCCTAGATTGTGTCAACGTCACTTCTCTTTACTCATCTTTCAAACGGCCAAGCCATCTAAGCTTGAGTGCCTATCAACTCACCTTTTCTACCCTTCTCCTGCAGATGTATCCGGATCTCGCTAAACAGGCAAAGACAATAATCATATACAGCGCAATGGGAGGTCTCGGGACCGGTCAGTAATGTACTGTGTTGCGTCTCGTTAACGAGATGCGATCCCGCACTTGGTGCCCTTTTCGTTTCGTCCGTGTCCTGACCATGGGCATTTTACTGTAGCGCCCCATCATGTGCGGGGTCATTGTATCTGGAGTCTGGACCTCCTAGTGAGTGAGGGTGATAACCGTGACCGAAGGAGCGAGTCCTTCGGAATATGTGAGCCCGCCCGTTGTCATGTACTCGCCTGCCCTCGCGAACTCATGCATTCCGCCCCCCAACAACACGTCACACTACGACCAAACCTGCACATGTGGCGTGTTCCTGTCGTCGTGCTCACCCCGCGTCTGCGCACCGCGCATCTCCGTACTTCGCGCGAGGGGTTGTACGGGTTTGGCTAGATTTTCCTATCTATGTTACAGCGGTGGAAGGCGCGCGGAAAACACGGCGCACTGAATGATGGATAGCAGGGAGCAAGTGCTACATAACACGAGAACCGACATGGGTTCTAGTGATGGAGAAGCATACTGCTAAACATGGGGCAAACAACAGAAACATAAGGGGGAGCCTATAGCAGAAATAATGGAAGAAATCCTGGAAAACGAGTACTTAGGATATGAGAAATTAAGAGTCGTTGCTGCGACCAAGGCGACGAGTGGTGGTGCGGCCCGACAGTGGTGAAGTTACCGCCGGGGTGATGTCCGTTGCCGACGAACTGGACAGTCCTGGGACAGGATCAATTGATGACTGCCGGCGTTCTCGCCCCATCAATCTCCGTAGATCCCGTGCGCGGTAGCAGTGCAACGTCGAGGCAACAGCAGATCCCAAAATGGTAAACGATCTGAAGAATATCTCGCGGATCAAAGATCACAGCGGCTCTGAGAGCCGCCTCCATCGAACTGCCCACGCGTTGTGCGACCACAACAAATCCGGCGGAGTAAAAGACCGAAGGCCTGTTCACATTACACTTCACATGGTTTTCGATATATAACATCGGGCAGAGGATCACTGGTCCGTTCACCTCTCTTTTTTGTTTCGTGTTCTACGCTAATATGTGGCTCGGCGCCCAGACGTTGGCACTTGCATGCGTGCTCTCGCTGCCGTTTTCGACCCTAGCTGTCATTCCCTCGTCGCAATCCTTTGGCAGCGAAATAACTCTATTGTACAACAATGACCTTGATGGTGAGTGTCACCTGCATTTCCTTTGAGCGGGACATGGAGACTGACGGTCCTGTCTTGGCCGTGCCAGCACACACCGCTGCACAGCATAAAAGTGTCCTACTTCTCTCGCCCAACACGTCTTCCAACGCCGCGGTAGCCTGCGCTGCGTTAAGCGAAACGCTTCTGCCTGTCAACACGTCATTCTTCAGCACCGATTTGCCGCCCTTGCTCCAGTACCAGGCGTACTTGGGTCACTATCCTGAGTCTCAGCAGTATTGGGTTGCAAAATCCGGGGCCACATGCCAGGTAGTTAACAGCTCTGGCGCCGTGAGCTCAACGTCGTGCGATGGGGAGTTCCCTGTGCTGTGCGGCCAGAGTGCCGCTTTCCGTGCTTCGCCCTCAGCCTCGAACTCCCTCACCGTAAGCTCGAACGGTCTGGAGATTACAGGGTGCGCTAGTCCACTATAGTAGAGCGGATCGTGGCTGATCATCTCGTCCAGATATCGTGACCAGTTATCGTTCAGGTTCCAGGGTATCCCATACGTAAACCCCCCTCAGCGCTTCCAATATCCCACCGCATACACGGGCTCTCCGAACATCAATGCGACTGCCTATGGGTCAAATTGTGCTCAAACTGGAGAGTCAGGTAGCAGCGAGAACTGTCTGTTCTTGAACATCTGGACGCCTTACATTCCAACCAACGCCTCCACCTCCCCACGGTCGAAACCCGTCCTGTTCTGGATTCATGGCGGTACTTTCATTGTCGGGGAAGGTTCGGATTCGACGTACGAAGGCGGTAACCTGGCGTCCCGCGGTGACGTTGTGCACGTCACGATCAACTACCGCCTCTCCACACTCGGTTTCCTCGCGCTCGGCGATGGCAAGACGAAGGGGAACTATGGGATTGCAGACCAGATCGCTGCGCTGGATTGGGTACGGGAGCACATCTCTGCGTTCGGTGGCGACCCGGACCGCATCACGTTAATCGGCCAGTCTGCGGGTGCGGCCGCTGTGCGCGCCCTTCTCGCGTCACCGAAGGCGATCGGAAAGTTCGCTGCGGCGATCCAGATGAGCAACCTTGCGGGAGAAAACTACGCCACGACCAACTCGCTTTACTACACGATCCCCGACGAGGTCTCCGTTGCCGTTGAGCCGTTGCTGAAGGAGGCTGGTTGCACTGACAGTGACGCCCTTGCGTGCTTGACGGCGATCGATGCGCATAAACTGGTCAATATGAAAAATGTCGCGAGGTACGTGGTCACCCTTTCATACCACGCAAAAGTCTCATTTTGCTTCCAGGTATATCGTTGTAGACGGCACCTACATTATTCACAACGAGCTTCCTCTGAATGGCTCTGGGAATGTTGCCAAAGTCCACACTATGATGGGCTACCTGCGTGACGACGGCGCTGTCTTCATCGGTTACCCCGTAAGGACCACGTCCTCAGTTGTGTACCCGATAACTTACATCTTCACAACAGACGAACGACAACCTGACCGAAGCCCTGATCGCTCAGAACCTGACCACGACAGTAGTCAACAACTCGCTCTTCACTCCCCCTACCAGCTCGAACGCGACGCTTAACGTCTTCAACGTCACCTCGCATGTAGCGACAGACGTCACGTTCCGCTGTCTCGACCAGGCGACCGCGTGGTCTGCTGTCAACCACGACCTCTTCGAGAGCGTGTGGTTCTACAACTTCAACCGCAGCTACCCGTCCTCCGGCAGCGCGGCCTACTGCACCCCGCCCGTGAGCGATGCGTTCCCCTACGGCGACCCCTCGCAGGAGTATTTCAAGTGCGTCCGGTCTCTCGGAGCGCGCAGCGTCCGCATCGTGCACACTCACTGACTGTCTTCTGCCGCAGGTGCCACTCAGGCGAGCGCTACTACGTCTTCGGGACGCTGGGCGATCTGCCCTACCGCGACGCCGAGGACCTGCCGTTCATGCAGACCATGTTCGACATGTGGACCTCGTTCGCACGCACGTACAACCCGAACCCGGACACGAAGTACCTCTCCGTGCGCGGATACTCGACGACCGCCACGCAGCTCGCGAAGGAGGGCGCGTGGACGCCCGTCACGAAGGACAACATCAACGGGACGCCGCTGCGGACGCTGCAGTGGGGGAGCTTCCAGGGCGAGCTGGCGGACCAGGACCAGTGCAAGTTCCTGGGCTATCCGCTCGACTACTTTGGTTGAGGGCTGGATTCCACCTTACTGTCTGCCGTTCCGTCTTCATGTCGCCTAATCCGGTAGCTACCGAGCCACGCATGTACGCGCCCTTACACGTCCCATACCCTCAGTCCGTCACGCTCGTTTCGAGGGACTGAGCATTCAAGCATTAGTCCTACGTTACTCTACTTGTTGATAGCTAACTTGCCTGTAGTCGATGCCGACGCGTCTGTTCTACAAGTATCTAATTACAGTCCTTCACGCATTCCGGATCCGACGGACTGAAAATCTGAAATCGACGTCAGCCGACGCGTTCATTCTACAGTCGCTAATAGTAAGGACGTGACACGTGTCTTTCGTAAATTAAAGCATGGGGATACACAGAGGACATTGCGTGCGATGGACATCTCGGACGACGCGCCTGGATACAAACGGCATCTCAAACCAAGTCCGTAGCATTACGAACCCGAAGGACAAGAAAATGTTACACATGGCATCTGCGGGGCGGGGCTATCATGAGGACTAGTGAGGCAAAAACTACAGCGCGAGCAGCAGATCTAGAACAGCAAGACGATTCGACCAGATGAGACGGACCTAAATAAATAAACACGGGAGCCCAAGAGGCCACGCACACCGACGCTACATCTCGCTCTTGATCATGATGCTAAAACAGCTCTCGCAGAACGGCTTGCCGTCCCGCTGGAAGAACGACGGGTCCTCAAACGGGTTGCCGCAGCTCTGCAATGCACGGGGGCACGGAGTGAGCACGACGCCGCAACGCACGGCCACACGGACCACCGAACCGCACGCACCGCACACAGGAAACACTCCCAGCACCACTTGCCGCCGAGCGCCTCGACCGCCCGCGCACCGTCGCGGATCGCGCGCTTGCAGCGCTTGCACTTGGGGTTGCGCAGCCGCACGTGGCACGACTCGCAGTACGGGTGCCCGCGGTACACCGTGAAGCCGACCTCGTCCCCGTCCCCGCCAAACGAGCCGTCGCCCACGAAGCTCCGCGAGGCCTGCGACGGCGGGAGAAACGGGTTCCCGCACTCGGCGCAGAAGAAGTGCTGCTCGTGGTACGTCCGCTGGCCGAGCTCGTGGTCGTCGAGCGTGATGAAGCGCTCGTCGATGATCGCGGTCTCGCAGTGGTAGCACTTTGGGGCGAAGCGCTGTGCGGAGAGGCCCGTCAGCGACGCGCCAGGTAGTGCGTGTGGAGGGGCGCTGGGAACGGATGCGCACCTCGTGGTAGTCAAGATGGCAATACGCCCTGCCGTCGTGCTCGTACGAGCTCAGGTTCTCGAGCAGCTCGTCGCACACGCAGCACCTGAAGCAGCCGGGGTGCCAACGCGCACCCATCGCGCTCACCGTCCGCCCTACGATCGTCCCACCACAGCCGCCGCACGCGAGTGCGCTCCCCTTGCGGATCACGCGCAGAGTCGCCGGGATCGCAGACGCAGACGCGGCAGCCGACACCGCTATCTGCGGCACCGACCCGTCCGTGACGTTTATCTGTGGTGGCGCAGGAGAATCATCGCTCGCAATAGTGATGCTCGGCAGAGCGGGCGCATCGTTCTTCTCGTCTGGCGCAGAGATGGAGATGACCGGTCCTGCGTCTTCGTCAGGCTCGTCAGCTGCGGTTGTCGGAAACGAGATTTTCGGGATGGCGGGACGCGGGCTCTCCGTCTGGAACCTATCTGCCTGCTTGCTATCAGCAATCCACGGGCCCTTGGTCCTGTCACCAATCGCGCTCCCGCCGAACAGTCTGGGGGATGCGACGGTGTACGACGGCGGCGCTGGAAATGAGGATAGCGTGAACATGGACGACTGCGAGGCCGCCGAGCCAGGCGTGACAACGCCGGGGGACACAGCCGGGCTGGGCGACGGGCTGGAGCGCGCTGACGCGAACGCAGGCGAGAACGGCGGCGTGGGCAGCGCGGTGCGGATATTTGGCAGCCCGTGTGTCGTTGGCGGTGGACGCACCGGCGAGGTCCCGCGCGCCGGCGACGACGAACGCAGTGACGGTGGCGGCGCATCATCTAGGTTGAGATTGAGGTCGCGTGTACGCGGCGTGGGTGCGTCTGCGCTGTGACTCCAGGCCAAGCTCTGGCTACGCGGGGGCGGGATCTTCACTCCTGATGATCCTGGTGCGGACGGGCTGGGGGATGATGGGCTGTGCGCCGATCCTGGACTACGCGGTAGAGGCGGCAGCCCAGAAGGCCACGCAGACGATGCAGACCCGCCGCGCGCCATCGGGGGCGTCGGATGTACGTTTCTGTTGCCTGCTGGAGGCACGGCGGACGGTGGGTGTGGCTGCGCGGGGACTGGCGTGCGAAATGATGATGGTGGCGCAGCCTTTGACGGAGACTCGGACTCGGACATCAGAGACATCGCGGCAAGGCGCATGGTCGCACTCTGCATGGGAGCCTGGGCTGTGACAGGGCCAGGCGTCCGGGAGACAGAGGCAGGTGTTGACGACTGCGACGTGGGCGCGTCACTCTTCGCCCGCCGTATCGGGAGGTCGCGGATGCCGTACTGCGGGCTCGATGAGCGTGCGTGCTCAGCCGCTTGTTGCTGCGCGGCTTCCCGTCTCCCATTCCGTTGCAACAATACATGATTCGCGATATCTTCATCGTCCGAGCTTGTGCCGGTGCTCACGGCCGCCATGCTTGCAACCGGACTGGGGGGTGCCCGTCCCGCCGGAGGGGGTCTAGGCGAGGGCGGGGGGTAGTTCGGCGCAGCAACGGGCTCAGGAAGTGTCCTACCGCGCTGACGCAGCGGCCTTGTCAGTGCTGCAGGACCGGCCTGCACGTCTGCCGGGAACGTCGCCGCGCGTGCAGTACTTGGCTGCGGTGGCAGCTGTGGACGCGGCATCGTGGGCTCCGTCTGCTGTACAGAATTACTCCGCGAATGTGACGACGCGGCAGGCGACGGGAGCGGGCGCACGAGCGCCAAGGGTAGACCTGACGCCGTGCCCCGCCGCTCAATCGGCGAGGGCGAGGGCAGGGCGCGTCTCCAGTGTGGGACAAACTTTGGTCCGGACTGGACCACGTCCATGCCATTTCCATCCGTCGAGGATGTGCTGCCACTTACCGTTACTGGCGATTGTGGCAGGCCCTTGCTCGGGCTCGTGCTGCGTGCGACAAAATCGGCCAACCCAGATGACCGCGGAATGGTCCACGGCTGCGGGAGGCGGCGGGGGCTGGACGGGGGCTCGGAGGTCGTGGCATCACTGCGAAGAGAGGATACGGATGAGACAGAGCCGGAGGAACGGTGCTGTAGATCGCGCGAAGCAGAGGACACAGGAGCGGCCGGTAGCGGGTGCAGGTCCGGACGACGTATGGTCATGCGGGGGTCGGGCAGCGGGCGGCGCGAAGGGGATGTCTGTACAGGTTGCTGGTGGTTTCCGCGGGAAGACAGATCTGGGGAAGGATGGTGGTGTTGCGGGTATGACGGTGCCGAGTATTGCTGAGCATACGGGTGTGGCGGATGGCTGGTGGGCGTCGGGTATGGCTGACTGACTGGGGTCGATGGTGCATGGTGCTGCTGCTGCTGTGGTTGTTGCGGCGGCTGCTGGGCATAAGCATACGGATGGTGAGAAGGCGGAAGCTGCGGTGGCTGAGGGTAGTACGGGGAATATGGGTGCTGAGCAGCCATGGATGGCCTGCCGACGAGGAGGACGACTGTGAAGATGGCGGGGACGGGCTCGGAGGCGTGCACACCGGCGGCGACAGCGTACAGCGTCGTGACAAACATCATCAGATCTCCTAGATCCTCACACTACCACGTGGTAATTGCACATCGGCCCAGCCCTGTGTATAACTTCGAATTTTCACTGCAGCATCCTCAGCTGTTCAGACCACGGTTGGCGTCGCAATTTCTGAACGAACAATTGATCCGCTGAATTTGGCAGGCTTACACTAACCGAGTTAAATTTATACCCTCCCACAAACAAATACACATTCGTTGCGTATACGGATACAGACATTATTATGGTTGCGTGGTGCAGGAACTGCCGACCGCTCAGCTCCGGAAGATCCGAAGCAGCCGCGCCTCGGTCACTATCCGCGTGCGGCACAACGGGCACTCGCGCGAGCTGTTCATAATTAGCTCGGAGCACGGGCGACACATCGCCAGGTGTCTGACGGAGCAGCGGCATCAGCAGCAGCGCAGACAAGAGCGGACCCGACTACGCACCCGCAGTCCACGATGGCGATGTTCGCCTCCTCGTCCTGGCAGATGACGCAGAGACCCGTGCGCTCCAGGTGCGACGCCATCGCCTGCGCCGACGGCGACAGCCTGCTCGCAGCCGGCGGCGGAGCAGTCGCGCCCTTCGGCGGCAGCGGCGGCGCGTCCGCAGACGCGTCCTCCTGCATCCGCACCTCGTCCCCCTCCCCGTCCTCGTCCTCGTCCACGTCCACGTCCATCGCATCGGCCCCCTGGCCCGCCGCCTCCCGCTCCCGCTCCCGCCGCGCCTCCTCCAGCGCAACGCGCTCCGCCTCCTCCTCCGCGGCCTTCCGCCCGCGCTCAGCGCGCTCCGCAGCGACGAGCGTGTGCACGCGCTCGACGAGCTCCGCCTTCTCCACCACGAGCCGCGCGTTCACGTGGTTCTGGAACAGCACCGCCTTCAGCGCGCCCACGGGCAGCGCCCCCAGCGCGCCGTCCGGCAGCGCGAGCAGCTCGTCCAGCGTCGGCACGTGTGCCGGCGCGGGGCTCGAGGCGGAGGCGGTGCGCGGGTGTGGCGCGGAGGAACTCGGTCGGAAGTCGGAGGTGGGCGGGTGCTGCGGACGCGGTGCGCGGGGGGCGGGGGGCGATTGGGCGCGTGGGCGCGGTGGTGGGTGGGGCGGGTGCTGCTGATATCGGCTCGGGTCGAGGTCGGGGCGGGGGAAGCTGCTTGGACCGGAGGTCGTGCGCGTGCGTGGCTGGTAGGACGGCTGCTGGCGCTGCTGTGGGGGCGGAGGCGGGGGCTGGGAGGAGGGACGGTCTGTGCCCATGGCGTCCATCGCGCGGGTGAAGATGCCGCGAGGGCGATCATTCCTGCGGTTGGGGACGGAGTTTTTGCGGTAGAAGTCCTGAGAGATTGATGGTCAGCGGACTCGGAGATGTCAGAGTGCGTATGCTGCAGGCATTGTAACAAGCGGTCGTTCAGAGAAGGATGTGCCAGAAAACATAGATTGTGACGAGGCCAATCTCCACCACCGTAATACTGATTTGCGCTGTCGGAAGTATTAGTGCGAGTGCATGCTTGATCAATCTCAAGATAGCTAGTGATGCAAACCGTAATGGCAGTCTCGCCCACAATGACCTTGTGCAACAAAAGGAAGCACGAACGTACCTCGTTCATTCTAGGCAAACATCCGTTACGTTCCTGAGGCATATCAGCTCCGCGCACCAGACATGCACTAGCAGCATTGAGCACTCACTCGTGCGGCGATGAGCGTGTCGATGAGGTCATCCTTCTCGAGGACACCGCCGAAGCGCAAACTGTACGCGTTCGCGTACTTCTTCAGCCGCGCGAGCGGAAGCTGGCGCAGATGGCCCTTTCCCGCAGCGGTAACTGTTCCGCTGGAGCAGTCAGTAAGCGTCGAGATAGACAGGCACAGGTGGAGGTACGAGGACGTTTCTCCTCAGGGGAAGATCCCTGCGAGAGACAGTGCGGAGCAATGTCCACATCCTGAAACTATGCCGGATGCACAGCGCCCATATAGTTAATGAGAGAAGCCTGAACTTCTCGTAATCTGGCGGAATCCACCTCGTCCGATGTGAAGACCAAACGTCACAGGATCATTGTATATTATGAAGGCAGCATACTGCGGTGTATCCGACGGCGCCACGACCCATGCACGCTTGAGCGGCCATCGGCGAAGGTCCAAGCAGGCCGACAATATACACAACAGAACAATGCCAGGCGGACTGAGGTGGCGGCGTTCCATTGCCAGAAACAGGCTGCTCTCGCTCATCGTATCGATTGGACTTGAGAGCAAGAGATCGGCCTCGACGAGGGACTTACTTGTGAGATTGTCGATGCAGAACGCGCACACAGGCACAGGGTCGTAGCCTGTTTCCGAGCCACTACGTGGCATCAGCGCCTGGAAGTCGGTGCAGGAGTGGCAGTACGCATATCCTGAGATGCGCCCGTGAGGACGTCGGCTCGGGGGCTTCGGACGATGCTGGGACGTACCGCAGTGGTTACACTTGCGCGAGCGCGTGAAGAAGACGTTGAACTCCTTGTCGCATTTCCTGCACGACGCCTCCGACGCGACGTAGTCGGGTGGCGGCCCACTGAGCAGTGGCAGGCCTGCGGCAGACATAATTGGAACGCTCAGAACTGGGGCGGAAGTGAAAGACCGCGC
The DNA here is from genome assembly GCA_022376435.1 of Amylocystis lapponica. NCBI lineage: Eukaryota > Fungi > Basidiomycota > Agaricomycetes > Polyporales > Postiaceae > Amylocystis > Amylocystis lapponica. The sequence continues at coordinate 31,420 of JABYQE010000104.1, forward strand.
GCAGACTGAGAGTACGATGAGAGAGAAGGGTGAAGCCTGAGGCCTGAGCGATGATATATTGCAATTGGGCGACAAAGAGTCGGAGGCGTATTGTCAGCAGCTGCAGCAGCTTCGAGCACATTCCACGCGAGCAGCTCATCATCCTACCACGTGCCCCTCGGATTAGAGTACTCGTCGAGTACTATTCGACCAAAAGTACTTTCCACAGCTGCATCTCCCCAAGATACATATATCCCCCATACGCTCACCACCCAACAGCTTCCGCCTCCTTCAACACCACTATTCTCTCCGGCTTGCTCAGATCAAGCCCCTCGCTTGCCGCTGCAGCCTCGAACTCCGCGACGAACTGCGTGCAGTCCCCCATCTGTGATATCGGCGTCCACGTCGCCTCCGCCACCGAGAACCTGCAGAATATCAATAAACAGCAGCGAATTGTACGGCCAGACCCACGCACCCGTCCCACTTGACCAGCCACGAGAACTCCTCCTTGCTTGACAGCATGTAGCGTCTCCGGCCTATAAAGCGCTCCACGAACCATTCGTCCGTCTCCGACGCACTCTGCGGACGGTTGCAGTCCGGCCGCATGCATTTCGCGGCGTCTGACTCTCTGCATCGTCCGCCTAGAACAGACCTGATCAGCAGCATGACCGTCAGAGTGCGAGAATCACGACGCACGTTGCAGGCTGCAGCAGCCAATTTGGCACAGAGCGTAGATGGCGATGTCAATTCTCGGGGCGTGCGCAAATAGGACAGACGATGACGCACTTTGACGCTTCGCATAGAGGGCAGACGTACTGCGAGGCCAGCTTCAGGCGCGGATCACCCAACCGCATGCCGACACAGCCAATGTGATACAGCGCGTCGCATCTGCAGGTCCGTCAGCAGCCGGCCCACACAATCCAGCAGGCGCACATACTTGTCACACTGCACAAACTGTCATGCAAACCCAACGCCGTGTGAGCACCCGATAACGCAGGGACACGCCAACACTGACCTCGCGCCAGTGCGCCGCATCGCCTCGGACCTTCTCCGGCCACTTGCATACAAGCCTGTTGTCCTTCCCCACCCCCTTGCTCTTCTCCTTCTCCTTGCCTTTCGACGCCCCGAGCTTGGTGATGACAAGCTTGGTACCCGTGCTCGTGCTGCTGCTCTTCGGCGGCCTCCCCCTGCGTTTGAGCTGCACCGAACCCGCCTGCACAACACCCCGCCGGTCCACATCCGCTTCCGTCTTGCGCCGCTTCGCCGGCCGGCCGCCCTGCTCGCTCTGCACGCGCGTCGTCCCCAGCCGCGCACTCGCACTCGCACTCGCACTCGCACTCGCACTCGCACTGGTACCCGCGCCCGCCTTCTCTTTGACCCTCGCCTCCGCCTTCGCCTTCGCCGCGGCGATGAGTGCGGGATCCTCGACGAACTCGATATCCGGGGACTCCTCGCGCGGGGACGGCGCGCGGCGCCGCGGCAGCGTGATCACGACGGACGGGTGCGGGCGGTGCTTGGCTGGGGACACGCTCGAACTCGCAGAGGTGAGCGAGGACAGGCTGGAGAGTGCGGGCGATCGCGGTCGCGTAGACAGGCTAGAAAGCACGGACGAGTGTGGTTGCGAAGACAAGTTGGAGAGCGTAGACGAGTGTAATTGCGGCGAAGACGGGCGGGAGAGCGCGGGCGAGTGTGGCCGCGGGGAGCGGGGCGGTGTGGGCGAATATGGGCGTACGGAGCGGGACGGACTCGGCGCGGACGCGAACGGAGAACCCGGCGGGGTGGGCGAGCGCGGACGCTGAGAGAGACCGGCGGCGGGCGTGCACGTATACTTTGCTACGGAGACGTAGGAGAGGTCGGAGCGAACGGAGAGCGCTGGCGAGACGTTAACTGCCGGCGAGGGCACTGCTGTCGAGGACGATGCGGTGCGACCCGCGGAGCCGCATGGAGCGGTGGTAGATGGCGAATCAGGCGGCACGGATGGTGCTTTAGGCTCGTCACGAGGGGCTGCACCGAGCCTGGCCATAGAGGGCGCCCTCGGTGTGGCGTTCCCCTCGCCAATTGGACTGTGGTCCGGGGATTGGATAGAGTCGTTGGCGAACAGCCCCAGGTCTTCCAGATCTGGTGAGAAGGAATCGCGAAGGCTGTCTCTGCGCACGTCTAACTGGGTATGATCTTGTTCATTATCCAGGCTCGTTACTGTATTATCAGGCGTGACTGATAGTTGTGAATGCCCTATGTGACAGCTCTTTCGTCAGTTATTTCCGCTGGTTAGTTGGGAGACATACTCAGAACAGGTGATCCGATGTCGAATGAGTCGGGAGTACTGCTCCCCACTGTAAATATTAAGTTGGTCAGGATACTCCAGTTAACTGAAACAAGCACGCATGAACTCACAGCTATTTTCATGGTTCAACCATTTAGCGGGCATGAGGGCTCGGGGGTAAATGGGGATGAGCGAAAACGTGATTGCAACTCAAAGCCAAGACCTATGATCCATATCAGAAACCTGCAATCGCGTGCACTTCCAACCAAATGTTACCTGGTGCCCAACCAGAGGACAGTCCCAGAGATGAAGACTGCCCAGTCAAATTACCGCCCTGACGTGGAGCCTTAGGCAGATGGGTGCCAACGCCCGCATTCATTAGCGCAGGCCGACTCGCATCGACTGTAGCATTGACGATGAGGTCAAGAGGACGTGCATCTACGCCTGCGTCGACTAGTCCCTGAACACGCGCCTCGACGGAGGCATTAACCATCCCAGGGATATATGCATCGATGGATGTATTGACCATCCCAGGTCTATATGCATCAATGCCTGTACTGACCATCCCAGGTCTATATGCATCAACTTCTGCATCCACCAGCACTGGACGGAAGGCATCGGTTCCTTGATCAATCAGCTCTAATCCCAGACGTCAGAATGCGGCGATCAAGAGGCGAGATGAACTGGAAGACACCTCTTGCGTGTAGACGGGGGCTTGTGGCCACCCCCTTGTCCTCCTTGCTCACAGATGCATCTACTGAGAAATAAGCATATCAAAAGGCGGAGCGGACATGAGCAGCTCACGCGCGGCGTCGGGGTCGTTGACGGTCTCAAGCAACTCCTGCAAGATGCACTCGATACGCTCGAGCCGTGTATTCACCGCAGTGTCCTTCTCCCCCTGCGGCGCTATGCCCACCGCGCCCTCGAGCCGCTCGACACGTCCCGCAATAAACTGCACGGCCTTGAGCTGGAGCGCGTGCGAGCGCTCGATCCACTGCGCAAGTTTGTCCGTATCTGCACGCGACTGGCGGGCCTGCTCCTGCAGGCCCGCCACTGCGCCCACCACCTCATGCACCGACGCGCCGAGCTTCCCAAAGCCCTCTGCGGTGTTGTCATTCAACTTCCCGAGGGCGAGAGTCAGGGCAGGGAGTATGGCGGGGCCCTGGGGTGACGCAGACCCGTCGCTCGGCGGTGTTGGGTACGCATGTGGACCTGAGGCGGAGTAGTGGCCAAACATATGCGGATGGACGTGTGCGGTCGTCGCCGCCATTGTCATGCGAGGATCATGATAGGGCACAAACGCAGGGGCACTCGGGGGCACCCCAGTCTGGCCCGACCCACTGCCGTTGTGTTGCATGCTGCAGGGCTAATGAAGATACCGCCAGTAGGTACCGTGTTCGCCCAAGTGTCAAAAGACAGAGATGGGCGGAGGCGGCGGATGTGGACATGTGTGGGTCCAAGCGCGCTCTTCAATTGTCACGCACCTCATGAACGGCGTCACGATGGCAGTCCATGCTGGAGTGCAGTCGACGGTGTCCAACACAATTCATTTGGGCGAAGGTGAGCACGTATACAAATCCTCATGATCAAACTCTCATGTAGTGATCTCGAGGCTCTAGACATTGGCAAGACTGATACCGTGACACATTCGAGGCCTTGCGCGCTGTGTCACACAATAATGTGACACGTCCGAGTCGATGGCCGATGTCGAGCTCGTCCTGCCCATCATGGTCGCGGTCTCTGACTTCTTCGTCTTGATCTTTTTCCAAATTGATTCTGCACGCTGTATAGGCGGATGGTCGGCCGAAGTAGCTTCTCGGATAGTTCCAACTGCTATCTGAGTCTGACGTTCATTTCGCGCGTTATCACGGAACCTGCTGAAGCCATCCAGACTGGCCAGAGGTTGTTGTGACTCTGAATGAAACCGGTAGGTACACTCACTACCCGGTTCCGCGAATTTATCAGGCCAATCATATAAGGATCGCCTGCAGCTGGAACCGGTCAGTGGTTCAGGCGCACCTATTCCTCGACGCTGATAGTCGTCTTCTCAGCACATCGTCTATCCCAGGAAGTGGCATTGTCACGGTCATATTGTCCAACCAATTTCTACTCAGGTTCTGCGAAGTTTGAGAGACCATGGACCCGTTGCCCGGTATGTAGTGCAGTGACTTTATTCACTGTGCACTCTCTCATCCTCATTTTTTAAGCCGCCGCACTTGACTCGTTGCACATCGATACCTCATCCCACAAGAACATCTGTGTGATCGGTGCAGGACCTTCAGGCCTCGCCGCACTCAAGATCATCGCAGATACTCCGCAATACAAGGCGGGTCTTTGGCACCCAACTGCATTTGAGAGACGCGAGGAGGTCGGCGGAATCTGGTATGTCATCGCCCGCTATACCTGTGCTCCCAGCAAACCTTTTTATTCTAGGCTCCCAGCACCTCCGACAGCGGACCCTCCTGCCACACCGCTGTACGATTCGCTAACGACAAACCTCCCGCATCCCCTCATGGCGTACTCTAGCTTCTCTTCCCGCCCTCGACCCCGCTCTTTCCCCCGCGTCCACCATGCACACCTATCTAAAGTCCTACGCCGAACACTTCCAGATCACGCCTCACATCCGCTTGCGCACGGCCGTCACCGCCGCGTCATGGGACACCTCTACTGCAACATGGACCGTCGATCTTTCCGACGGACAGAAACGCGAATTTGACTTCCTCATCGTCGCAAACGGACACTACTACATCCCTCGGTTTCCCGACACTCCCGGCGTCGCAGCATGGCTCGCCGCAGGCAAGGCCACACACGCAGCATGGTTCCGCCGCCCGTCCGACCTCGGGCACACCGTGCTCGTGGTCGGCGGCGGGCCGAGCGGGATCGACATCTCCGCGGAGATGCGCACCACCGCAAACACGGTCATCCACTCCATCACCGACGGCGTCCGCGAAGACCTCGACGGCGGCGCATTCAAGCGGCGCGGGCGCGTCGCCGAGTTCCTCGCTCCCTCCAGCGGGACCGTGCGCTTCGAGGACGGCACGTCCGACACGTCCATCGACCACTGCATCCTCGCGACAGGGTACCAATACGCCTACCCCTTCTTCGCCCCGGACCTCCTCGTCCCCGCCGCCCCGCCGCCCGTGCCGCCCCTCCCCGCGCGCCTGCACAACTCCACATACGGCGTCTTCCCGCTCGCACGCCACCTCTTCCCGCTCGCGGCCGGCCTCCCGCCAGGCGCGCTCGCGCTCCTCGGGCTCCCGATGCGCGTCGCGCCGCTCCCGCTCATCGAGGCGCAGATGCGCGCCGCGGTGCGCGTGTTCGCGGAGCCCGCGGCGCTCGACGCGGCGCAGGAGGCCCGCGCGGTCGTCGCGCGGCACGCGGCGCTGCGCACGGAGCTCGGCACGGACGACGAGGCTGCGCTCGCGCGGGAGTGGCTGCGCTTCAAGGTGGCGGAGCAGTTTGCGTATCGGGACGCGTTGGACGTGTTGGCGGGCTCCGGGGAGCGCGTCCCGGCGTGGGCGAGCGAGATATACCCGCGGAGCCTGGAGTTGCGGGAGGAGTGGCGTGCGCTGGAGCGTGCTGGCGAGGCGGAGAAGTGGGTGCGCGGTGTTGGCGAGGGTGGTACGGAGGAATGGGTCGACCTTATGCGGCGGCTGTTGCGTCGCAGGGACGAGCGGAAGGAGCGGGAGAATGACAAAGAGTAAATTGTGAAATACAATGGGCGACATTCTATCTAAGTGTATCTAGTGTAAGTGTGGGCGAGTAGGATAGTAGAAATTGCAATTATGGGTGTGATATACCATGAGAAACAAAACGAGTGATGTACCACAGCAAAAGCAACGAGAAAGCAAGAACATTGTATACAGACAACAACCTTCACTCGAACCCCTGTATTCGAGCGGTGAGAAAGGCAATGAGCGAAGACAGAATCAACTGACTCACCCCAGGAGGATCTTCGTCCTGACTATCAATGTCTTGATCCACAGCCATTGCCTGATCCAGATCTGGATGTGGCTCGAAGCCCCATTTTGTATATGCACCATTGTTCACTTTCTTCAAAAAGCGAAGCATCTTCTCCTCGTGAGGATCGAACCAACGGGAAAATTCTTCGGCAGAGGTAGGTGGTGGCTTGACCTCATCAAGAAGTTTGTTCTTCTCCTTGGTAAGAACTGTCCTGAGCTGCTCCCCGAGGTCCTTGAGCTGCTCCACAGATAGTGTAGATGAGGGATCTTTGACTTTGTGATTAGCAAATCTCTTCTTTGTAGTGTCCGGGGAAAGCACACTTTGTTCCCTTGCTGTAGGTGCATGAGGTGTCCCTTCAGGATCATATTTGTACTTTGATAGAAAAGGTGGTTCCGGGGATGTAGAACATTCCGGAGTAGGAAGATGAGAAGCTCCAAGGCTCGAGACATAATCCTCTGTAATTTGCAAACTATCCCCCTGTCGAGGCCGTCAGATAACTCCTCGTTGACTCTAAGCATGTACTGACCTCCTTGCGAGAACTAGCATGTTTGAGATTAATCCATGTAGTAACATCTCGGTAGTTAACTTTCAGCCTCGAGGCCCAGATCTTCACAACCTCCAACGAAGGAAACTGTGTCTCGTTGAGCAAAATCTCAAGCTTCTCCATGGCATCTTGATTTAAAGAGGGATACACTGCGGTATGATCAGTATATCGAATTCTAACAACGCGAAAACGATATTTACGGATATCATGGCTCGACAATGGCGTACCGGCACTTCTGTCTCGAGCTCCCCGCGCAGCGAGTCGCTTCCGATTAATATACGAGGTCAACGACTGCATCTTGTAGTTGTCGCATCCTGGAAGGGCGCGAAGACGCGTCAAGAACGCCTCTCTTTGTTCGCGGGTAGGCGGCAGTTCGTGAGAGGCGACGAATTCTGAGGTGAATAGCGTGTTATGCGAACCCACTTTTACAAAAGCGATGAGGCGTACCTCTCAGCAAGGTATAGCCTTCCTGCGAAAGCCGAGCGCGTTCTGATGAGACGCGTCGCGACGCGTCCAAGGTCGCGAGTAGGACACTTCCGCCGGCATCTGGATCCCGTTGCTGGACGCTATTGGGCACGGCATTCATTCCTTTCTTTGGAAGGGAGTGGCAGGAATAGGGGTGAGGGGAAGAAAACCCTTTCGGAGCCTCCTTTATATATCACCGAGGGAGGCCTTGAGCTGAGATCACATGAGGCAGATACCTTTTTGAAGGGGACTTGCTATTTATAGACTAATCGCGACTATTACGTGAGCATGCTACACCATATATGGTATGTCTCGGCAATCTGATAGGGCTCAGGATTGATAAAGTTGCTACTACTCCAACTGCCAGCACCCTCAAAGACTGCTTCATGGCCTTCTGTGCAGTCTAGAATACCTCTAGGACATTCTTCAGGTCCCAACTTGCCAGATTCAGGACAGTGTTTGATATGTTTTGGACCCCTATTCTCCACATGGCATCGATGAAGCCGTAATTCGCGGATCACCCAACCGGGGCAGTATTTATTGTCTGTCTTATCTCTTCCTTCTCTATTGTGCTGCCAGTACTAGTACTTTGCTCACATTGTGTGATCACTTGCCAACAGGCCATGGTTATGCCAGTATGTTGGTCCAACTGAATGTGGTCCCTACCATTGCACTGGCCAACCAAGCCTATCAATTGTGTCTACAAGTATGATAGATAGCTCAGGGTTTCCACACCTCACTCTTCTCTAAATGTCTCCCATGTAAGTGAGCGGAATCGCTACTCGGGACCCATACAGACTTCGGATTATCTATCTGCATCCGAATGAGATACTCTTCTCTTCAATGTCAGTCGTGGATATTGGACATGCGTGTTCACGCACAAGGGCCGGCATTACAACGAAGAGCGTTGGGACGTTCCATACGTAGGAACACGCTGGATCCAGTGCTAGCGAGATCATGGGCTCCGTCTCGTCATCAGCGGCATCTCAACGCTACCGAGGAGAGTGGAAGCGAAACGCTGCTCTGCTGAATGGCGTCGTGTCTCCTCTGTGAAAACAGCATGCTGGGGGTAATCAATACATGAATATCAAAGGATGAGTGAGCAGTTGAGAGAGACAGCGTATGTATGGAATGTTCAAGTCACGGCGAAGGCGAGATGGATTCAGAAGGCGCCGGCTGATGAGGAACAGCCACCAGGCTTGCAGACAACATTCGCTTCGCAGTGCTCCCGACCCACCCTCCGACTCTAGTTTCAGGCCTGTAATCTACGCTCTTTTCTCTACCGTCGTCTCCTTCCCCTTCCGAGTGACCACGAAGAGCACAGGCGGCCATTTCTACCCTTCCCTGTCGCAAGACTTGCAGAAAGTGCCAGAACTCGACCCACACTCGTGCGCGCAGCAGAGTGCCAACACACCCAAGCTCGACCCCACGAATCGGCGGCCCCCCAGCAGGCAGCAGAGTCTTTCCCTCAGGCCGTCCATGTCCGCTCTCTATCTTTCGCTGGCGCTGCTCCCCTCCTTTGCGTCGGCCTTCTCGTTCACCTTTACGAACACACCGCAGCAATGCCAGAATCTCTCGCTGTCCATCACCGGGGCGGGCGTGCCCCCGTACAGCATCCTCATAACGCCCTTCGGTCCGTCGCCGCTGCCAAACAACGTCGAAGCCAGACGCATTTTCGCAGTGGACTTTGACGGCTCCTCCTCGTCCGCGAGCTTCCAGCTCAAATACCCGGCAGACTCGGAGTTCGTCGCAGTGGTGAGTGGCGCCCGCATCTTCTCGCTGTGCTTCCTGTTATCGCCGGCCATGACATGGGCGCCCGTCTCTGATGAATGCTTGTGGGGGTGCCAGCGCAACATACGCGCAGTATGCGGGCGATCGTTCACAGGCATTCGCTGCACGATCTGCAACTCGATGTTTGTTGCAGTTGGCAATGTACTCTGCACATTCCGGGGTGGGACGGGTGGCCGTCGTATATCTCTCACCATGCGGGGATCTGGTGAGAAGTACTGCGCGCCGTGCGTGAATTTGACGCTTGGGCGCCATGAAATACGCAGCAGCCTTTCCACGCGTTATGTCGCTGCATTGTCGATCATCCAGTATTCACTTGACCAGACCTGATACCGAGTGTTGTTTAGGTCAGCGACAGCACAGGGTTCGGTTCGGGCGGGACGAGCGGCGCTGTAACAGTGCAGGCAAACTCCGACTCGAGCTGCTTCGACGCCACACAAAACGTCTCGCCCGCCTTCGTCTACAACATCCAGCCCCTGAACCAGCTCGTGGAGTGCTCGCCCACGCGCATATGGTGGAACCCCAGCTTGGTGCAAGGGTGCGGACCTCTGCAGGCTGTCTTGTCGCTGTTGTGCTCATTCGCGGCGTGACAGAACCCCGTCGTTCCAGGGCGTGATTCCCGGCGGACAGTCCTTCGCCATCCCCCAAGGGAATCTGTCCACGGTCCCCGAGCAGGGCGTGGGGTTCGGATGGACGCCCTCCGTGCGCACGGGCACAACACTGCTGCTGATCGGCGGCGACGCCCGCGGTCCCGGGAGCGGCGGGAGCACGTTCTACATCATGTCGCAAGGGAATACTGACTCGTGTTTGACCCCGTCGTCGCCGTCGTCAACTCCTGGCTCGCCCGCAGGTGGCAGTTACCCCACAAGCACCAGTGGGTCCAACTCCAGCACAGGCTCCGGCTCTGCAGCGTGAGTACGCGCCGCTCCACCATACGCTCATTCCCGGCTCACGCCCTCCCCCACCAGCTCACACACCAACGTGGGCGCCATCGTCGGTAAGTCCCAGTCCCCCGCCCAGCCAGCCGTCACTGACCGCATCCCGCAGGCGGGGTCATCGGCGGCCTCGTGATCGCCGCGCTCCTCGTGACCGTCCTCCTTCTCCTGCGGCGCCGGCGCGACACCGCGCACACGCAGAAGGAGCGCCCCGTGGACCTGCTGCAGGACAACGAGCACGACCGCGACGACGACGGCACGCTCCCGCAGTACTACGAGCCCGACCCGTTCCTCGTGCCCGCGCCCACCGCGCGCTCGCACTCGGACGACGACGGCCCGGACGGCGGCGCGCGCCCGAGCGGCGAGCGCCGCACCGCGCGCCTCTCCACGACGACGAGCGCGTCCGGCATCGGGTACGGCGTCGGCCTGCGCGCGCCGACGCCGTCGCAGAGCGTGTCGACGAGCCGCAAGAGCCCGCTGCCGCCGAGCCTGCGCCCGGTGAACATCATCCAGCACGACGACGCGGGCCCGTCCGCGCCCGCGGGCGAGGGGGAGGGCGAGGGCGAGGAGGAGCCGGAGACGATCGAGCTGCCGCCGGCGTACACGCACATCCGGCGCGCGTCGCCGCCGCCGCCGCCACGCTCGTAGGCCCGCGTTCTGCGCTGCGCGTGGTACCGGTGCGTGTCCCGCGGCACTCGGGACGCGCGGCTTGCTCACGCGGCGCGGTGCCAGGGACGGGACGGGGAGGCGGGGTGCGGACGCGCGCGTGCTGTGTATCTCGTCTCATCTCATCACTGGACTGGACTTTCGGATTGCATTTGCATGATCGGCACCGGTGCGCGCGGACGCTTTTGAGTTCCGGCACACGCTACGCTCGTCACGACGCACGGACCCGCTCTCGCACGCGCATTCGCTTCTTGCTTTCGTCTTCTCTCCTTCTCCTCCATCCCCGGGCTGCGGCACTTACTGTATGTAAATCTATCGTAATGGCGCCGTACCGCCTCGTGCAAATAGTCAGTGCTTCGTACTTGCGCCGGTTGCGTGCGGCGCCCGCCGCCGCCGCTGCGGCAGCGCGAGCAGGCATCTATTCTATTTATTGCATGCCCCAGAGACTTTGCGCACTGGTCGACGGCCGGTACGTCGTGCAACACCAGCAGCGAGTGCCAGAATCTATTATCGCAGCCTCTACATACACGCCAGAGTCCACGCGGTCACAGTGATAGTACAACATGTATAGATCTTCCCTGTTTGCATCCGCCTCGTCGACGCACGGCACGCCTCAGTCCCGCATGTCCAGCACGATGCGGCCGACGACGGTGCCCTTCGCGAGGCCCTCGTACGTCCTGCCGCCCATGTTAGCACGCACACACACGCAAGCAAGGACGGGACGCACTCCTCGAGCGCGGAGAGCGGCTTGAGCGCATAGGAGCACTTGACGCGCCCGCGCGCGGCGATGTCGAGCGCCTCGCGCGCGTCCTGGCGGTTCCCGACGTACGAGCCGAGGATGCTGATGCTCTTGGTGACGGTGAAGAAGATGTCGGCGTCGAGGGTGGCGCGCGCGGGGAGGCCGACGACCATGAGCGTCCCGCCGGGGCGCAGGTAGTCGATCGCCTGGGCGTACGCGGCGCCCGTCGCGGCGGTGACGACGGCGGCGTGGGGGCCGAGCCCGCCCGTCGCGGCCTTGATGTCGGCGACGAGGTCGCGGGTCTGGGCAAAGTCGATCCAGCGCTCGGCGCCGAGCTTGGTGCAGAGGGCCTGCTTCTCGGCGCCGGTGTCGATGGCGAGGACGCGGAGGCCCATTGCGACGGCGTACTGCACTGCGAGGTGGCCGAGGCCGCCGCCGGCACCTGGGAGGGCGATCCAGTCGCCGATGTGGGCGTTGGAGTATTTGATGGCGCGGTACACGGTGATGCCCTGGGGGAGGGAGGGGTTCAGACTCGGACAGCGTTAGGGGGGGAGGGGCTTACGGCGCAGAGGATGGAGGCGGCTTCGGCGCTGTCGAGGCCGTCGGGGATGGGGGTGACGTGGCTGACGTAGGAGACGACGTATTGCGAGAAGGTGCCGTCGACGGTGAAGCCGCTGTACTGGCCGTTGAGGCAACCTGCAGAGGGGCAGTGTGTGAGGGAGGGAGGGATAGGAAGAAAGGGCAGATGGCGAACTCTGCTCAAGGCCCTTCCTGCACAACTCGCAGTCGAGGCAGGAGTATGCGAGCCACTTGATGCCGACGCGGTCGCCGAGCTTGACTGGGGAGTCCTGGGTGTGGGCACCGATGGCAACGACGGTGCCGACGCCCTGAATGGGAGGGTGAGCACTGGAGGTGAGAGCTGGAAGCAATCAAAGGACGCGGACCTCGTGACCGCCGATGAGAGGGAGCTTGGCGGCAAGAGGCCAATCGCCGTTGCGGGCATGGAGATCGGTGTGGCAGACGCCGGTACACTCGAGGTGAACGAGACACTCGCCGGGGGCGAGGTCCTCGGGCTGCTTGACGGGGTGGTCGCTCCTGATGGAGAGGGGCGCGTCGGTGGACTGGACGACGGCGGCCTTCTGGGTCTTGGGGATCTGGTAGGTGGGAGACATGGTGGATGAGTGCTGTTCAGAGACCACGAGGATGCTGGATGTGCTCACGCTTTATACTGGACCGAGGGGAGACATTGCTGTTCCGAATCGGGATTATGGAGCGAGGCAGAGCACCTGGCCTGTCGGGTGGGCGGCGGCCTAGACGTGTCTCGCTCCTCTGGACTGTGCCTGTGTCGACGGATGTTGGACAGGCAGCTAGACGGCCAGACGGTGCGAGACAGACTGCTCAGCAGGACAGCATGTGCGTTTGTTCCAGCCCAGAACTGGAGGAGATGGATGCCCGCGAGACTGTCCTCGAGACTTGGGCCAGAGGCCCAGACCGGGCGAACAGGGCACGGAGGGCGTCCTCCTCAGTTGACTGCCTGCCAGTTGTCAGCGGATCGTCCGATGCTCTGCGTGAAGCTCTCAACGCGTCACTCCGGCTTTGGCCAGATCCGATCGATATCGGGCGTAACGGCCTATGCACAGTCCATGCTACAAGCTCGATTCCGATCCCAAGCCCAGCTTACCAATGTCAAACCAGCCACGACGGCAGAATACGCATTCAATCGCCAATACATACCACCCCGCGATCCAGTCCATCACCGTCTACAGACCTCACTTTTTCCCAACCCGCAGCTCGCCCACCCTGCCCAGCGCCTGCTTCCCCGCCAGCGCAGTGCACGCCCCCAGCACGCCCCCATACAGCAGCACCTCCCCAAGCTGCAGCCCGACCCAGTACCACAGCAGCAGCCCCTCAAACGCGCCCAGCGCCGCCACGAACGCCACAATCCTCGGCGCACCCACATGCGGCACAGACGGCCGCACCCGCGCCCACTGCAGCCCCCATCCACCAATCAGCACACGCCGCCCCCCACAAGACACGCACGCAGGACTCACCAGGCCCACCAGCACCGCCCACGGCGCAAACGCCGCCGCCGCAAACACCGCGGACACCGCGCGCGCCGGCACCCGCTGCTCCGCCCGGAACGTGTGCGCGATCTCCGGCAGCGCGCCTTCGTCCGCCCCCGCCCCCGCGGGTGCGCTCGCGGGCACGCGCAGCGCGAACAGCGCATGCTGCGCCGGCGCGTGCGCGAACGAGCCGAGCAGCAGCGACACCTCGAGCGGCGCCGCGCCGCTCGGCGGGAGCGCCGCCGGCGGCCGCGCCATGTTCTGCGGGGTCAGGGTCAGGGTCAGGGTCAGGGTCGGGATCGCGCGGGGGCGGGGGCGGGGAGACGCACGAGCTCGAACTTGGCCTTGCCGCCGGGCGTGACGCGCACGGGCTGGACGCCCTCCGCGCCCGAGGCGGGGTCGCGGAAGCGCAGGAACGTCTGGTGCGGCTGCACCCCTGCGCCCCCTGCGCCCGCTGCGACCTGGAACGTGAGCTTCAGGACGTCTGCGGGGCCGAGCGCGAGCTCGGGCGGCGCCTGGTCCGCGTGCAGGCTGCGATACGTGTCAGTGCGGCTGCGGAGGAGAGGAGAGGGGTGCGGGCGGCGTACGGCTCGGCGCGCAGCTGCGTCGCATCGGGGCCTGTTATTGTGAAGCGGGGGGATTGCAGAGTGAGTGTGGCGGCGTGTGCGCCTGCTACTGCCAGCAGCGCGACGAAGGTGAATGAGAGTACGCCCATGATGTGCAGAGACGACGGCGCTTGCGGTGGCTAAAAGTACCCACACGCCGAAAAACTGCGCTTACCGTACCGCTGTCTTCTGGGCCCCCATGACGCGTGGTCTTATAGCTCAGTGGTAGAGCATACGATTGCAGTTCGGCATCATTATCGTACGGTCGCGTGTTCGATCCACGCTGAGACCTTCATTTATGCAGGTCTTTTTCGTCCCTAGACCTGCGCATCACAGCCCGTATTGATGCACACTCCGTTCAAGTCTTTGAATATCGACAAGAAGCAAGGTTGTGGAAGCCAACTCTTGGGGCAATCTTCATACCAATTACTTGACATGCAGGGTATACGGCCATGTATTCAACCGTTCATCAACCACCAGCAACATCACGTACACAACGCAGGAAGCAACAGCAAGACATTCATTAAAGAGCAGAAACAGACTAGATGTGCGCACTATATCCAACGGCAGACGTGTCAAGAATCGTACAGCCAAAGCACCGCCCGCCTCACAAGATCTCCTTCTCGTCCGGCGGCGCGCCCTCGATGTCCACATGGCCCTGCGCGTCCATCCGCGCACCAGCCGTCGACACCAAGATCCCGCGCTCGCGGATCGCCGCCTCCTCCGCCTGGCCCAGCCCGAGCCCGTCGCGCGGGATCCACACCATGCGCTGCGGCTCCACGCTCGCGGGGTGGTAAAAGTCCTTCGGGCCCGCGTCCTCGTCCACCCCGCGCTCGCTCTCGTCTGAATCGCCCGCCGCGCCGCCGCCGCGCTCCGCGTCCTCGACCGTGTGCGCACGACCCTTGGACCCGCGCGAGTCGAGCGTGTCACCGCGTGCGCGCGCCTTCTCGCCGTGCGCGTCCGCGCTGTGCACGGACGCGTTGTCCGCGAGCTGCGCACCGGCGGCACTGCGGTTCTCGTCCTCGGGCAGACTTGACGACTTGCTCGCGAGGGAGAGCGGGAGGTACTCCATGATGGGGTCATACGAGTTGTTGATGAGCATGTGGTAGAACGCCTGGCGCATACAAGGTACGTTAGCATCACCGTGTACGCCAGTCCGAGCGCGAGGCAGAGCTTACCGTGAGGACGATCAGCACGATCATGAGCGCGCCCTCAGGACGGCGGCAGACTTGTTGTTGCTGTTTTGAACGAGGAAGAACAGTGCAGCGAGGCAGATCTGCTGGATGTACAGCCCGACAAAGACATGCTGATTGCAGTGGGGAAGAACATGCCACCAGTCTCGCCCGAGCGCGGCTGCTCGAGCTGCCACAGAAACAGGTACTTCCAAACCTGGTAAAACAGGAAGAACGCCACGAACGCAAGCCCGTTGATGACCGGTGAGATGATCGAGTATGCGATAGCTAAGGTGTTCAAGTTTCAGTATGAACAACTATGAACGACGCAAAGGACGACACGCACTAATGACGACGAGGAGCGTCGTAGACGGGAAGAGCGTGCCCCAGCTTACGGAACGCAGCTGGTACTTGATATTGTAGATCGAGCGTGGCGTGCTCCCAGGATGAACAATTTCACATAGTACAGCACGAGCGCGACAACCTGCAAGAACCCACCGGCAGTCCCTGAGAGACCTTGCAGGATAATATACCTGCACAAGGTCAGTACACAATCGGGGAGGAGGAGAACAGATAAAGTCGACGCACGTGAGGAAGAACGTGGACGCCTTCGGCAGGTTGTTCGCGAGCAAGGCTGGTATGCCTGACGGGTTACTCACAAGTTGCGGGAGCGCCGCGATGATACCGGAACTGAGGGTGACGATCAAGAACGAGTGCTATGGAACAAGTTAGCTCTCGACAAGCGCTATCCGATGAGTACACGCACAATGACAAGGAACAGGAAATAGCGGCTCATGAGACTGCGCTCGACGGCAGTGCGCTGGGGCGTGCCCTCGAACCTCGAGAGCAGACGGAGGATGATCGGGAGAAGCATCATCAGGACTGCGAGCAGCACTGGAGGGAGGATACCGGTGATGATGCCGACGACGACAGAAGGCAATTTGCAGATCCACGCAAGCCAGGAGTAGGTCGAGCAGAGCGAGTGGATATTGCTGACCGCACCGATGAATGCGACTATATGCAAGCTGTCAGCAACGCCCCGCACAATGTTCCATACAGAATCACTCACCAGGGAAGGCCCAGAGGATAATCAGTCCAAGGGTGAATGCCCAGCTGATTGCCACGCGCACACGAGCCTCGTACGGGTTCATGTTCAGGTTGCTCCAAATGATGTCCTGCGGCGCGACGCCAATCGACTTTTGCGCCATCCGGTACGGGCCGTGGTGCGTGAGCGACTGCGCGGCGAGGTGGGCAGCGATCTGACGGTTGAACAACACGAAAGCAGAATTCATAGGCGGGTAAGTTTGGGTGGAATCCGCGTCGGGCTTCATGTCGCTGTCGCCCTCACCGTCGCCCTCCTTGACCTCGGGCGGCGTCTCCGCAGACGTGCGCGCAACATCCCGCGCGAGCGTGCGGCGGGCCTCGCGGAGCCCTGCATTCGTGGTCTCGATCTCGTCGCGCGCCCACTCGATCGAGTCCACTTCTTTGCCAATGAACGGCAAGGCGAACGGCATGAATGAGAGCGGCAGGCGGTGTGTCGGACGCTTGTTAGCGGGCACGAGGGCTACATCGCCGCGCTCGGTATCTGCGATGCTTCCCGCACGCAGTGGCATCCCATCTACAGTGTCTGACGACACGTGCCCATTCTTCTTTGCGGCCTTGGCATCCTTCTTCGCTTGCTTGCGCCGAAGCTTCGCCGCAGTGTTCATGAGGCCGGTCTCTGCAGATTCGAGTTTCTGACATGCAGCCATACGGCGGTCATACAGTTCCGGCATCTCTTTCAGGTCCCTGAACCAAAACGGTCAGCGCGCACCGACGCAGTGACGGGATAGGACATACCTGTTGAGCCAGACCTTACGAACCCCACCGGGCAGGTGAGAAAATAGGTTGGTGAGTGCCGCCTCTGTAAGATATCTCTGCGGTACGCCGGTGACGAGGATAGTGTTGGCCTGCGCGTGCGACGTATTCGCAGGCGAGATGAGCCAGCGCTGGCGCACCGACACGAAGTGGTTCATCTCGATTCTGATATTCCAAAACATCCAAACTGCGCATATGTTAGCGTCACACCACGATGTTCAGTGCGAAGGACTCACATGTGAAAATGTACGCGAGGATGAGGTGTGCGGCGTAACGCGGAGTGTTGCCCGTGCCCACATTGCCGAAATTGAACTGGTTGAGGCCGGGCGTGCCCGTACCCACGGATGTGACAGGGAGGAGGACAATCCACGAGACAATCCATACGGGGAGGAGATAGCGGGCTATCATGCGCAGGAAGCGGACAAAAAAGTATGCGTCGAGGCCATTGGCATCTTTGATGTCGCGGTAGTTTGCGTTGAATACGGCCCAGGGCCAAAGGAAGATGTTTTGAGAGAGTGGTTTTATGCGGCGCCTGAAGAGACAAGTGAATATATGCGAGAAAATATAGAAGAAGGAACGCACGCCTCTGGGGGGACATATGTACGGGGCTGGTAGATGGCGGGGAAATAGGGGCGGACGACAGTGAATACGGCGAGCTCGATACCGAATACTGCGGCGTTGAATACAAGGGCGGTAACGAAGGTGGAAGTGGTGGAGCTCTGGGCATCTGATATGCCCGACCTGTGGGAGAATATGAGATAAGGATGGACATTGCGCTGCACCGCAGAAAATGGCACGTCGAAAGACTGGTCGGAATGTACGACAGGATGCCGTTGCATGGATAACTGTCGCAAAGTGGAAACGAATAGCAAACTACAATGCGCGTGGAGAGAGACGCAAAAAGCAGAACAACGCTGTTTCCTTGGACACCAGCCCTTCCCTAACTCGTATCTGGAGCCTCTGCGAAAGTTGTGGGAGGACCCGTTCGTACAGCAGGCCTAGGAGTGCGGGAATGAGGCTGCCTTGCCCGGCAGACGTGCTGCTCGATGCACCAACATATAGCCAATGTCTGTGGGACCAAGTTGTCCACCGCGAAAGCTGCAAAGGCAAGTAGCACTGGAGCCACGCAGGCTCCGGAGCGTACCTACATTGAGGTGTGGGACTCGCAAAGCACAAGGTGTTATCGTGAAGCAGGCGTCGAGTTATAAAACCCGACAGAGATGAGAAAATGAAAGCGACGCTTCAGGATAGTCAGTATGTTCAGAGGCTGACGGCCAGTTTGAAATAGTTGGGGGGTCGATAACGTAACGAAGAGACGGGACTCACATGGCAGGAGGGGGTGGGGGTTGCGGGCAAGGAGCGGGAGGATGATGGGGGAGATTATAAGGTAGACTGACAGACTGACATCAGCGAGCGGTGGGTCGATTGCAAAGGAGTGGATGTGCCCTGACAGTGCAGGCAGTCGCGCCAAATCGACACGAGGAATGCATTTATTCCTTTATCGGGACGGCCGCCCTTGGTCCGCTCCATTGACGTCACGCGCATCCGATAGTCAACGCGCCCCTGAATTCCCTTGATGGGCTCTTCATGCCGCCGACATCCATCGTCCTCTGCATGTGCAAGCCGCGCAAGCCCGCAGACTCTTGTCCACGACAGCCGCGCTTCCCTTCTAATTCGGTAAATCACAACTCCCCACCCTATCGATTGCGACCTCCGCCCCCGCCTACAATCGACTCCCTACTTGACGGCCGCCAGCCATCTGCGTCTGGAACTTCCGACCATTCTCCAACCCTGGAGCACCGACCGCCACGAATGTCGTCTGCTTCAGCCTCGCCCTGTTTCAGGTTTCCTCCAGAAGCGCAAAGTACATGGAGCATTCGACTGAGCGCGGCGCGGAGCCGCGATCATCGACTTCCATGATACAGACGCGAACAACCGGTGGCAATAACGCCCTGGTTCTTTCCCCTTCCACCGCCCACACTTGGCGCTCGCTCACAATTTATTTAATTTGCAGTCACGGACGCCTCTCCGTCCGACCACTTCTTGGGCCATCGAAGCGTACGCTTGTCCACCCGCGTCCCATCCGACCGCACGCGACACGCATAGCTACCCTGCGTGGAGCGCGACTTCGTCGAAACGCGGAGCATCAGCCGCCCCCGGCCCACCAAGCGCATCGATGACGATGCTCGCGACAACGAGGTGCTCCGCTGCCCCATTCCGTGAGTGCGGCACATCGTCCAACCGCGCAGATTCCGAACCCACGGCCCTTCTCGAGCGTCCACATGAACTCGTCTGAAGCAAACCTCGTGTAACAGGCGCACCTCCGATAAACATCGAAGGCCTCGCAAAGGGCCCGAATTCCGTGTCATACGATGCCACGGCCAGTGCTGGTGCGCCCTGGCAGTCTAACTTGTAGCGGCGCTGAGGCGTGGTAGGCACCATGACACGCACGCCTGACCTGAGGGCGAGAGACTTTTTGAGCCCGGTATGGTGAGTCTTCAGATCGTTCACGCCGCTCGTGGGCCTTGGGGATGAGCAGGTCAAGAGCAAGGATGCAGTGTTTAGCGCTGCGGCGACGACAATCCTAGATGCCTAATATCATGCACATGCATATGCACAGCATATTTCCTTAACGCCAATCAGGCAAGCGCTCAGACTTGTGGCTCTGGTCTCGTCAGTCAATAGTGTGGCCATGTAGATAAGATTCGAATGAAGAGAGTAGAACAATATACATTCACCAGGACGTATTGCACGAAACAATAAAATCCCAGTCGCGTCGACCGAGATCGCGTGCGGTATGTACGTTCTCCAGAATTGTTCCGAAAAAGTTGAGAGGAGACTGGGGGCGGTCGTTCCGACCGGCGGATAGGTGGCGAGAGTCGTATGGGGCGGCTTGTTCTAGCGGATGATACTGCATGGAAGGATCCTGTCTTCAGAGTCATCACCGATTGGGATCCATGCATGGCGTCCGAGTCCATGAACAAATACATATGCGCATACATCGCTGTGGACCCGGTACAGCAGTCAAATGTGAACAACATAAGGTTGTCTGTACTGGCCTGACATGCAAGTATAAGCTTCACAGACCAACGGAATGGTGTGGCATGAATGCCGAATGTACGAGGAGTGCCTTGCGGCGTTTGTTTGTAATACTTACCTTGTCCTCCATCTGAGCGGTGGCTTGCACGGAGGGTCTGTGTCCCGTTAAATAGGCAAGGTACAAGCCAGCCCTATTTAGATCCATGAGAATGGTGGACTACTAGATCGGCCATGGGGCCTGAGGTCCCATGGACCGCGACGTGACTTGGCGGGAAGAGTACCATTAATCTTGCTTTGGGAGTCTGAACCTAAGAGTAGGCAACGAGCGTCTGGCCAACAGAGACTTTTGGCAAGAAGCCAGCATTCTTTTCTAGTCTGAGCTCAGGAGAGCGCGATCAACTCCGGCGCGCGCCGCGTCTGAATCGAGCGAGCGCCAACCTGCCTCATGTTCACACGCGTTCTCCGACTTGCAGTCTGCCCGCCACGCCTCTTCACTACCCACCATGCCACCCCTCCCCAGCACCCTCAACGAGGAGACAACATCTCTCGTTTCTCTCCTCAAAAGACGACACGCCGACCTCGCCGACTTCCAGATCCCGCGGTTACGATCATGCAAAGGCCCGCTCGCGACACAGCAGCGCTTCGCGGCGGAGCTGCGTGAGGATACAGACTCGTTCGCCCGGCAGCTCGAGGTGCGCACAGCGCCTCTGGCTTGGGACCGGCTTGCGAGCCCGCTGAATAGACTCTGGACATTGCAGTGGACGACCAGCGGAGCGAGCGGGACCAGCGGGAGCTGAGGCGGGTCGTGGACGAGTTCCGCGCCGCGCTTGCGAGGTGCGCGCGCCGTGCGATGTGCGTGCCGCTCCGAGTGCGTGGCTGACCGGTGCAGTTTGCGCAAGGACATGCGGGCGGCGCTGCTTGCGTCGAAGCGTGCGCTCGACGCGGACCAGCTGTCGAGCCGGGACGAGCTCATGCGCTCGTCGGCGGCGCGGGAGAAGCGGGACTTGGACCCGGATGAAAAAGTCGCGTCAGTCGGTCCAGTGTCGCTCTGACGGTCGTTCGGACTGACCCGCACCTCCCCAGCGAGGACGCGCTCATGAAGGCGAACAACGACGTCACGGAGGCGCTGCAGCGCACGATCACGCTCATGCAAGGCGAGCTCGAGCGCTCCGTTCTGTCGACGCAGCTGCTAGGTAAGCCAGGCCGCTTCCCCGCGGCCCATGCCATCCGCCCCCTCACGCGCCGCGCCGCGCAGATACCTCCAGCGCAGCCCTGCGCTCGACCTCGACCACGCACGACGTCCTGGACGGCTTCATGGTCACCTCGAAGCACCTCATCACCGCGCTGCAGAAGTCCGACTGGCTCGACCGCATGCTCGTGCTCGCCGGGCTCGCGTTCTTCGTCGTCGTCGTGCTCTTCATCCTCAAGCAGCGCCTCGTCGACCGCAGCCTCCGCATCGCGTTCTGGTGGACGCGCTTCATCCCCGACTTCGGCGGGGACGAGGCGCTCGTGCGGATGGAGGCGGGGGACGCGCTCGGGAAGGGCGTCGCGGGCGCCGTGTCGACTGTGCTTGCGACGGCGACGGCGTCGAGCGCGACGGTGGCCGGGCTCGCGGCGTCTGGGCAGGGCGGGGCTGATGCGCCCTCCGCGGAGACTCTGGACGCGTCGCTTTTGGAAGGGCTGCGCACGCAGTTGTGGGATCCTGTGGATGTCTCGACCGGGTCTCCGATATCTGCGCCCTCTTCCGAGCGGACGCTGGGGTCGTCGAGTAGCTCGGCCTCTAGCGGGCGGATGCACGAGTTGTAGCGACGGTCGGCTGCGCGATTTACGGACTCGCATGTTACCTAGCAGGCTATATATCTATTATTCATGCAAGAATCCCATATGTGCCTTTGCGATGATATACTCATTTTATTCCTGGAAGATCATCGGTGTGCCTTCCTATTTCGGTATGAGGCTTGGTCAGCAGCATGAGCGTGGCCCGACAAGTTGTACTCAGCCACCACCCTCCGAGTCCCGTACTCACCCAGACCGCGTCGTATATCTTCGAGGTGTGTCCGTTCTCGAAGCGAGAGAGCAAGTCGAGTGCTCACAGCATACTGATTCGCGTCTGTGCTGCTCTTCATTCTCGGCCAGCGGAAGGCTTGGATCCGAGTAACATGTCCTCTCCAAAACGCACCGCGTCGCCTTCACCGACATCCGACGCCAAAAGGATCAGGCTCACTGTTCCTCAGCAGAACCAGGGCGCGACGGCGGTAGACCCCGAAAATGCCATTGGCAAGCGAAGCGAGCTCGAGCCTGTCCAGGGCGGAGAAATGGGCAACCTTCCGCCATCCGAACTTGCAGGTCCGTCCAGCGAGCCTGCCAGTGCAGTCCCCGTGAGGCTGCTGAAGGGCGAGGGCGAGGGCGAAGGGGGGGAGGACGCAGGAGATGTGTCGATGGCGGAGGCTGGAGACGCCGTCGACGAGGAGGTCGAATCTGCCGAGGAAAACGACGACGAGGACCCTGCGCAGCTCGAGGCGACGCGGCTGCGACTCGAGGAGCAGGCGCGGAAGTACCTGGCCGCGCAGACGCACGAGGTCATCATACCCTCGTACTCCGCGTGGTTCGACATGTCCAAGATCCACCCCATCGAGCGCCGCGCCATGCCCGAGTTCTTCAACTCGCGGCATCGGTCGAAGACCCCCGCGATATACAAGGACTACCGTGACTTCATGATCAACACGTACCGCCTTCGGCCCTCAGAATACCTCACGGTCACGGCCTGCCGCAGGAACCTCGCAGGGGACGTGTGCGCCATTATGCGCGTGCACGCGTTCCTTGAGCAGTGGGGACTTATCAACTACCAGGTGCGCTACGTCGCAGTTGTGATACTCACGCGCACGATTGACGCGCTCCTGCCCAGATCGACCCTGACCAGCGACCGGCCGCGCTCGCTCCCCCGTTCACTGGGCACTTCCGTGTCATCTTGGACACACCCCGCGGTCTGCAGTCCCTCCACCCTGGCACGAAACCGTCGAACGCGCCAAACGGCTCGGGTATGAACGGCGTTGCGAAGGCCTCATCCTCGACGCCAGCCTCGCTCGAGCTCCGCTCCTCCATCTACCAGACCACCGCCAAAGCGTCCCGCCAAGTGAACACGGCAGACGCAAGCAGCCTCGCGAACGGCGCGAACGGGGTGAACGCGGCAGAGCGGCAGGCGTCGGTCAAGTACCAATGCGACACGTGCGGCGTCGACTGCACGCCGGTGCGCTACCATTCGCTCAAGACGAAGAACTTCGAGCTCTGCCCGCCGTGCTACCTCGACGGTCGCTTCCCGTCGTCCATGTTCAGCGGCGATTTCGTGAAGCTGACGCACGCGACGCCCAACGGCGTGCACCACGGCACGGGCACCGCGGCAGACGACGACTGGTCGGACCAGGAGGTGCTGCTGCTGCTCGAGGGCGTGGAGATGTATGACGATGACTGGTCGGCGATCGAGGAGCACGTCGGCTCGCGCAGCGCGCAGCAGTGCATCCGCAAGTTCCTGCAGCTGCCGATCGAGGACCCGTACGTCGCGGCGGAGGGCGACATGGGCCCGCTGCGGTACGCGCGCGTGCCGTTCGAGCAGGCGGACAACCCGGTCATGAGCGTCGTCGCGTTCCTCGCGGGCGTGGTCGGGCCTGGGGTTGCGGCGGAGGCGGCGAAGACGGCGCTGCACGAGCTGACGGACGGAGACAAGCCGGGGGACAAGGCGGAGGAAAAGAAGGAGGGCGAGGAGCAGACTGGTGAACACGGGGAGGCTCGGTCCGACGAGCATATGGACGAGGATACGGCGAAGGACGCTGCTGCACCGCATGCGGAGGTGTCCTCTGGGACAGCTGCCCAGCAGGCGGAGTCAACACAGCCAGACACCACCATGGCGACGGACACCGATTCTGCCCCACCGAGGTCCTCGACCGCGTCGATCCCGCATTCCAAAGTCGTACGCGCGGCGAACCTCGCGCTCAAGTCCTCTGCAAAGGCCGCAGGCGCGCTCGCGGACGCGGAGGACGCGCAAGTGCGCTCGACGCTTGCGGCGCTGATCAAGCTGACGCTCACGAAGCTGGAGCTGAAGATGGCGCAGTTCGAGGAGCTCGAGGAGCTCCTCGAGGACGAGCGCAAGGGCCTCGAGAGCGCGAGGATGGCGCTGGTCGGCGAGCGCGCGACGCTCCGGCGCGCGCTGGACAATGTGAAGAGTGAGCTTGCGAAGAATGTGGTGGTGGCGAGCTCGGGGGTTGTGGCGGCAGGCGGACAGGCACAGGCGGCGCTGGCTGCCAGTGGGCAGGGTGTGGCTTCGCGAGTGAGCGAGGTGCCGGCGGGCACATCCACAGATGGAGATCTGGGTCCAGTCAGTGGTGGAAGTGTCGCGTCGTTGGGGTGAGCTGCTGTCCGAGGTCGAAGTGTCGACGTTTCGGCGGAGCTGTTCTTATTGTGCGAGTTCGATGCTGTCATGTTCTCTTGTCTGTCTACCTCTAACTACGTACAACCTTGTAAAGTCTCCCTGAATTATTGTGTTTTTACACTGTCGTGCATTGGAAGGATCATGCATGCATCATGTCCTGCCATGCACTTCGTGAGTGGGTTCTGCGTAGGTTCTGCGCGCATTTGCGCTTCATTGAAAAAGGTTTGAGCACATGCCCAGTTGCACGTCGTGGTATGGTATATATACTGCGCCAACCCCATGGCATCTTATGGTGTGTGCGAGTCGGAACCCGATGTTTTCAAAAGGATGGGCGTTGTACAAAGGAGTGGGTATACACTATCACACACATAATTAATAGTCCATTCTTCGTGCACGCTACGAAAGTCCCGGTGCCACCGTCACGATTCGTGAGACTCGAGAGCCAAGCGGGACCTTTTCTTCGGGCATCTACTGCAGCGGCACCTTGATTGCAGCCCCAGGGCTGACGACCGGCAATGGTCCAGTCTTCGCTACAAAGGTACCCGTTGGATTCATTATGGACCCACTTCCGTAGACAGGCTTCGCAGGCGGCGCCTTGAACGGGTGTCCCTCTGTGTTGAAGATGTCTACAGTACATGTAACTCAGCTCCACCCGCATTCCGGCAGACGTGGTGGAACACTCACATTCGTCCAGGCTGTAGTTGCTGGGGTCGTCGAAGGTAAGGAACAGGTACTTGAGCACCTCCGCGAACCAGAAGCTCTGCATGTCGTCGATGAAGCCCGAGTCCGTAGAGTCGACGTCGTTGATCCCTGCGTACGCGACGGTCGTGGGGAGGTACTTCTGGAAGGCCTGCAGCGCACTGCCAGCGCGCTCGACATACTTCGGGTCGCCCGTCACGCGCCACGCGTAGAAGTTGGACTCGAGCACCTCCGGGCGCAGGTAGTAGTCCGTGCCGCTGGGGTCGACAAAGAAGCCGTGCTCCTTGTAGAACTCGAGGTCTGCGTTGCTTGGACCCAAGCCCGTGTAGTTGCCGTCAGAGGAGAAGAAACCGAACACCTCAGGGCCGATGCCGGTCCTGCAGCACATCGATACAATGAGACGGTGCGGGAGGGGGCAGTCGATTTTACTCACGTAGTGCTCGCGTACGTGTTCCAACAGGCCTCCATGAGGTCCAGCGCGAAGTTGACGATCGTGTCGTTGTTCAGCAGTTTTCCACCTATGCAGGTGAGCCAATGTGTGAGCGCGTGGCAAGATGGCAGACCCCAATATCCATACCAAGCATCCAGTTTCCTGCGTGGAAGCACTCCAGATGCGAGCCAACGTGGATGACTTGCCCATCATCATAGTCGGCAAGATACTGCCACCCACCGACTGATGATTTCTGCAGATTAGAACATGTCAGCATTCGTTGGCATCAGCCTAGGCACGATATTTACTTTGGCGAGAACCTGCAGGGAGGTGTCGACAGCTGTGGCCCAAGCGTCCGCGAAGAAGTTGTCATCGGTGTTGGTCAGGCGCGCGTACTTGATCAGGTACTCGAAATAGCTGTCTGAACCACCTCCCCATGTCTGTAATCGAGCTGGTAAGCGCAGAACAGAACTGGATAGAACGCGAGTACTTACCACGTACCCTCCCACAAACTGACCTGATGCTGGATCGATTCCCTGGGCGGGCAGACCTGGTAGAGGTGGAGTCTGTCCCACAGGAGTGGCATAAGAGAGCGGCACACATAAACTGATTCGTGACTCACCAAACCTGCGATGTACCTGACAGGTTTCTCCGCCAGGACGCGGTAGGTGTCGTTTCCCGTGTAACCACTGCATGCTCAGTGTCAGAAACGAACATCACAACACAAAAGAAGTGCCGCTTACGCCAAAGTCGCCCACTCCATCGTCAGCTTTGTGCGAGCATCAGTAAAGGCTTCTGAATACGCAAAACGCAAGACATACTGTTCCTGCCTCAGCGATATTGGACTATAATTCCGGATCATCAATGCACCATAGAGGAGCCGAACTGGATGTCATCGCTCACTGTCCCAGTGGCCGGCGTCCCATTGTTCCAATTCAAATATCCATAAGGAACAGCGTTGTCCTACACATTTTGAGCGGACGCCCAACGAGAACTACAGCTGCATAACTTACGCCGACAAATGCGTTGGTCATCTTGTCAACCAGCACCTGCGCTTGCTTCAAGAGCTGAGGATACTGCCGGCCGCTCAAGTCATAGGAGACCAGCGCGGACGCGACATAGCGAATGGTCGTTTCGAACAAGCTGGCCGTAAAGTCAGACCTGCACGTCATAACGCACAACATGGCAAAGCATTACTCGACGGTATCTCCTGTGTTTGACGTGGTGAAGTCGATATGGCTTGTGTAATTCACAGATTCTTCGAAGATATCCTGAAACCCAAAATATCGGACACGAGAGCACAGGCGCCGTTGGCAGCACGCACCGTGAGTCCCATGATCCACTGCGCGGTGCTGTCAGAAACGCCGGAGAATGCGATATGCGCGGGGTCTTACCATTGTGTCAAGCCCATCAACGAGGGAAGCTGCCCAGCCACCGTAGCTGTCGCTGTAGCTCTTGCTCACCGGACTCAGGTCGTCATGGCCGTACGCGTATTGCCTGTACAGAGAGTTCAGCACGCCCGACTTTGGCATCGCGCAGAACTTACTTGTACGCGTTCCAGCTGCTATTGAAAATATCTATGGTCTGTTGACGGTACGTCGCCGCGTCCGGAGGCAAGACGAGCAGGGGGGCCTGCACAGGACCACCAAGTACTCCAGAGCAGGCGAACGCAAGGGCGAGCGCCCCAACATGACGAGCAACCATCGAAACGAGCGCGCGTAGCGTGCAGATGAAGAGCAGAGGTTGCACGATGAGCACCGTCTGCCTCCGTTGTTATATACCCTCGGTTGCAAGCCCCGACGTGCTTCTTGCGTTCCATCCGAAGTCCAATGTGACACGCTTCGCGCATCCCGTGTGGAACTCGAAGATTAATCATTATGGTGGGATGATGTCCGGCATGGGATGGGCGGCGAGTATTTTTGGCGTGTTTCTTCCCGTAGAGGTTAACAAAATAGATGATGCTGTGGCCGGCCGAACTCACAGTTATCCTCCTCATGATAGCGTTGCCACCTCCGGTCGACGTGACGATACCCTGGATCTGATCTAACTCGACTCTGTCAAACCTGGAGCATCGGTGCTAAGTGTACACCGTTTGTACATCCCGGCTTTACTCACCTCGCTGAGACCTCGTGGCCCGAAGCCATTAATATTGGCGGCCGCGGTACGGACGCACTACCGAGAAATCCGTCGGCGTCGAAGACCAGTTCCATTGAGAATCGGTTTACAGTTTATACCCTGCAGAGCGCTCGCCCTGCCAGTGTGTAAGTCCGGATAGATAACGGATATACTCGTGACACCATCATCGCATGGTTCAAGGCAGAGAAGCGAACTAGCGTATGCCATCCAGGGGTATATATCTTCAACTCCCATGTAGCAGATTAATGAAATCTACATACTAACCCTACAAACGTCTGAAGCAACAAGCACTGTATATTCTGAGCATTTATATACCAAGCAATACTAGATATCCGTATCATAGATGATAGCAAAACGGGCACGAAGCAACCTGGTGCTTCACAACTCCGGGGCTCACAGAAAAAGTCTTCGTCTCCAATCTTTATGATACCGTGCCTAAAGATCGGCGGTAATCCCTGGCATCAGTCTCGGAAATTGGCTGACAGAGTCGAAACACATACTTCTCTTTCACATGCGACCGGAGCCCGTTGAATGTGAACATCTTTCTCGGAATAGGTTGCTTTGCCTTGAGGGATTGATGGCCACTGCTCGGTGGTATTTCTCCCTGCTCGAGGGGACTTGTTCCTCGGTAGCACTCGCAGACGTGCTGTCGGAGGCACGAAGCTGGTGACAATGCCTGCAGCCGTACACCTTGGCATCTTTGCTAGCTGGGGCCTCGCTAAGATGGCCCATAAGCTGTGCAGTCAATCCAGTCTTGTACGGGTGTTGTAGAACAGCATTGGCTTCGTCTTGAGGAAGGACAGCAAATTTAACCTCGTCATGACGCCTTGAGTGGCGGATCTACACTTAGAAGGGTCAGGAGAACTGCAAGAATGCTAGAAGCCACGACGATACACACCGCGATCTCGAGGTCCATGACGATAGCCGATGGGCACGACAAGCACTGGACACGCGCCCCGAGCGCCTGGATGACGGGCAAAGACGCCGTATCCTCCGGGCTGGTCCCCACCTGCGCCAAGACCTGCGATACGACGTCGATGGCCTGCAACGACCGTGAGCATGCCTTCTAGCGTAGAATGCACACTGATCACATACTCGCTGATCGGGCTCGAACTGATCTGCACGCCAAGACTCCCTCGACCGCTGCTTCTTCGTCAAATGCGGGCAACGATGTTCACATGCCGCGGCGAAGGTCAACGCGCCATCCGCGGCGGGCATCCCCGCCGCCTTCATGCACTTCTTGCATTGGAATCGCGCCGTGAGCCTGTCAACAGGGTGCAGCATGGTCTTGCCCGCCGTGCGGCAGCCGAGCACGCCTGCGAGCGCCGCGCGCGCGTCATTCTCCCAACGGTCAAGGTTGTCGACGAGCAGCTCTGCGACGAGCGCAGTGTTCTTGGGGTCAAGGGCGACGGAGTTCTTCGACTGCATCACCTTCATGACGGACAGCTTGCGGAACTCGGGGAGCGTCGGCAAGACCCTGTCCGTGTCCTTGTCCGCCTTGAGGCGGTTGTACTGCTTCGCGACGGCTTCGCGGCGTTTCCTGTACGCCGCCTCAGCCTCGCGGCGCTTGCGGTGCTCGATGTTGCGCGCCATCTCCTCCTTCACGGTGTCCTCGATTGCTGCAAAGTCTGAGGCGTAGTCAGCATTCGACCGGATCGGCACGAGACAAGGGTCTCGCGTACCTGCCTCTGTGACCACCTCGAACGAGGCGGATCTGGAACGGTGCATCCAACCATATGTCTCCGAATTAATCAGCTCCCAATCCTGCCAGCCATGTCGCTGCGCGATTTTCGCCGCGCTGCAACCGGCGATGAGTGGGGTTTATCGGCGAGACAGTTGCGTACGTACAAGCCCTGGTTCTTGTTTCTGGTCCGGGAGATTTCTTCATCCCGCTTGTACTTCCACTTGACCAGCTTGTCTGCGTGCTGTATGCAGATGTCAGATATTCGTCCTGCAGATGGCAAGGAGTGCGTGCCTCTAGAACTGCAGGCAACCTGTCCGCGAGCAACTGTTTCTTGCGCATGTACTCCTCCATCGTGGTGGGCGAAAGGGCGGCTTTGTTAAACTCATTGACGGCAGCGTTCCACTCAGACCGCTTGACATAGGTGGTAGTGCGGAAGAGCTCATGGACTGTGTGAAGATCGTGGTCAGAACAAGCCCCAGCAACTGCGTGGAATGGACGCCGACATACTTGTTCTCAAACACGGCTCCGTGCGCGGTATCCACGCGAGGATGTCACTGTATCGGGGGACGTCTTGCGGGAGGGGGATAAGTTTGTTCTGTCTGCGAGTTGACGTGTCTAGTTTAAAAACGGTGCTCAGACTCATTCCTGCGACTCACATGCATTGAGCAATACATGTCTCCTATAATGCAAGCGATATAAGCATGGCAACAGCCGCAACGCCGCCGACAGACCAACCTTGTGACAGATACGGAGACGGAGCATATATGAGTAGTGGCTGTATTTCGTCTTCTTTGAACAGTTCTGCAACGGGGATGAGAATACGAGGCGAAGCAAGAAGACACGAAAATCAGGCGTACATCGCATTCGCCACCGTCAAATATGAAAGCTGCATACGAGGCTTCCGTGAAATTCGGTGTTGGATCTGGAAGACCCGCAGGCTTGCAATGTGCTCTAGCATGGCGCCAGATAAAGGTCGTCGAGTGGTTGTTGACCAAAGTCACGCAGAAGAACTTGCTGCAGCGGGCCAGGGCGAGGATGTCCTTCGGCGAGGCGGTGTGCGACAGGATTTCGGCGAGGATCTCAAGAGGCATATATGCCAGATAGCATGTCTTCGGGGCATCATCGGCCCTCTGGACCTTCCAGCGAGGAGTATGGCGACCTTTCTTCACTGCGGGCAATAGTGAAATAGGGGCCGAGGATGTCTCGGCCGCTGGCTCAGACACGGAGCCTGGCTCTTCCACACCTTCAGCACGTCCAGCAGCTGCAGGCGTCAACTCGTCTGCTGTGGCGTCCATGCTGTGGCAGAGGACGACGACGATGGACCGGGATGAAACAAAAGTGCTTGCGGAGGTTTCGCAGGGAGAGGGCCGGGGAATGCCGAATTGCATTCTTTGCCCCTCTCAGCGTTGCGTCGAGAGCACCCTTCTAGGAAGGGCGTATTTTATCATCTTAACCTGGAAATAACGACGGCGACGACGGGGGGATTCGGTTCGTGCCAACATCATACCCAGTAAGCGTGTCGTTCATGGCCACGACGGTTCCGCATCTCACACAAGTTTTCAGCGTTTTATGGCATCATGGGTGCTCAGAGCTGCACCGTTGATGCCATGGTCGCGAATGCCACTGCGTCTCGATTTTCCGGCCTGGACGCTCGGCCATGCGTGGTCCAGCAAGCACTACTTCTCTAGTCCCATCCTCGGCCAGGAGACTCCTGCCATGGTCGAGCTCAAGAAACAGCCGTACCCTTCTACCCCGCTCGATTCGTCTCTGTTTGAGGACATGTCCGAGGACTATGTGACCCACCCTTCGTCGCTGCCCATGCCTACGTACGACATCAACCCGTCCGGCGTTCTGCTTAGGCTCGTGCGCGAGCACAAGTACGACGATGCGAACCATGTTCACGCGGAACTGACCGAGATGGGTGTGTCAATTCACCCGTCGTCGGCATACCAGCATGCAGCCATACATGCACTACGCCGAGAGTATGAAAACGCGCACGAGCGGCTCACTGCATTCGTCAAGTGGTGGTCGCTAATCCCTGCTGGGACACATCCCGAATGTATCTCCACGGAAATGTGGCACGCCTTATTCCGCGAGGACGCCTTACCTGATCTACCCATCCTCACGCACTTCGCCCTCATCAGCGCGTCAAAAGGCTACACGACCGCCATTGACCCGCGCCTAATCTCTTTGGTCATACGCTATGCCCCGCCCTTAGTTAGCCGGGCTTTTTTGGAAGAGTTGCAGCGCACTTCTTCGGAATATCTCAGGACTGCTAGCAACATATATCCCAGTCGAGAAATTGCCCAGGTGCGATATACGAAACGCTTTCGATGGTGGTTCAGCATCGCTATACGTGCCCATTGTATGTCTGGCCGCCCCGAAGAGGCTGTCAGAACACTGCAATCGGCACGGTCCTACGGCATTAGTATCACTTCATTCACGTATGAATTTCTCCTCACAAGATTACGTGCTCGGCTCGATCTACCACTGATCTCCGTTGTCGAAGCATTGCGCCAATCTGGCTCGGACAATACGCTCGAGATCACACAATCGCAACCACTTTATTCACCTATCCTCGGATCGCCCACACTCGAAAATCCTTCTGAAATTACCTTCACTGATAACCACAGTCTTGCTGTTGCACTGCGCTTGATTCGGAACGGTATGTCCACGTCCAGATACCCGCTCCCCGGCACCCTGGCATCCTTCATAGGCGCATATAAAGAGGCTGGCCGCACCGTCGCTCTGGACATCCTGTACAGGCAGTCGCTACGATCCTACCAAACAGCATCGATGTGGGTCCTCGCTGAGATGCTCTATTACTTCCGGCGTGGCCAACACAACCTTGTGCACTACGCTTTTGGGCACCACTTCCACTTTGTCGGCGTCCCCCCGCGCACGAGGCGTTACACCATACGGACTA
Source organism: Amylocystis lapponica (assembly GCA_022376435.1). NCBI lineage: Eukaryota > Fungi > Basidiomycota > Agaricomycetes > Polyporales > Postiaceae > Amylocystis > Amylocystis lapponica. Next base: position 63,796 of record JABYQE010000104.1, read on the forward strand.
CCACCCGCATATCCCGCAGAGACGGCTTCCACGAATTCGCTCCCCTCCTATCGGTGTACACGCAAAAAGACAAAATGTGGCCGTCCACACACCACACCGCCCTTGTCTGGCGCGTCGTTGCGCTCTCCCGACCCGACATGCCCGCGGTCGAGCGGCTCTACGCGGAACTCCTAGAGCAGATCGCACGCGCCCGGAATCCCGAGTATGCACCCTGGCCGTCCAGCGCGTTCAGCGCGACCAGCGAGTTCTCGCCGTACCCAGAAGCAATCGCCCCGCCTGTGCAGTTCGACGCGGGCCACTTCGACGCGTTTGTCTACGTGTTCGCGCACCGGGGCGATGTCCCGCGCGCTGCGGCAGTCGTCCAGGAGATGTATAGCCTTGGCTTCACGCCCGGCGCCCGGACGCTCACCGTGCTCGCCGCCGCCTTCGCGCGCGACGGGGACACATCGCGGTTGAATCAGCTCCTTGACCGCATGGAGGCGCCCGCGCCTGACGCGGCGGACGCGGCGCAGCGGCTGACGCTGCCTGCGCCCAATATCGTCACGTACACGGCCGTCATGCGAGCGTTTTTGAACAGGCATAACATCAGCGAGGCGGTTGCCGTCGCGGAGCGGCTGAAGAAGGCGGGGTATGTGCCGGGCAGCAATGAGACGACGGACCAGGCGCTGGTTGAGTTGTCGCAATTTTTTGCCGCTGCGACGCCTGGTCAGCATGCGGTGAGACGTTTCCTCGGTCACTGGGGTGCAGCGGGCCCTGATCTGGGTGTTTTTCAGGCATTCGACTTCGCTGGATGGCGGACGCTTTTGCCTTAGTCCTTTGACCGCCGCTCGTTGTATACAGCGTTACGCGCAATGCCGGAGAAGTTGCCGTGGCGTGTGTTTGCCGTTGCGGCATCCCCAAATCGGTTTTGAGTCCTCGGGGATCCAGAGTCGCATGCGGTGCGGAGCGGCATAGTGACATCCATTGACTAGTACTTACACGCGTATGTACTACAGCAATATGGTGTAGCGCGAGCGCATTGCAGCGAGGACACACTAGGGGTACCTTGTGTTCCACTCAGTAAATCCGTGCAGTCAGCGCTGATCGTGGAACTTAAACTGGGCGGGTGGTGAAGAGCTATATTTACCATCCGGTTCCTTTGAGTTCCTTCGTGGATCCGCTTTGCACTCGTGTGGTGTGCCAGTGCGATGAATCTCACGTTAACGTTGGCTCGCAGCGATAAAAAAAGCAAATGTCTGAAATAAAATGTGGGCACTGTATAACGTGGCTACGTCGAGCGCGTTTACCTCGACATTGAGATCGCCAGCTGCAGGTGGATTGACACATGTACACCAAGTGCTGCAGATATGTGTGTTTGAACCATGCGCGGGCTGTTTCGCAGCAGCAGTGCGAGTGTGCACACCTTTCATGTCCACCTTCGAATTCATGGCATGGCATGTGTATGAATCAGACGATGCGGAGGTCCGGAAGCATGCCCCAGTCACGATGAGCTATCACTGGCTAGCGTACATATGTTCCTAGTATGTGCAACATACATCGTACAGTTTCCCGCAGCACGCGTGCCTCACGGCCGAGGACTCAAGTTGTCCGATCCTCGAGCCACCCCAGCGTCCTATTGAAACGTGTGCGCGAGACCTGCGGGTCGTCGTCCACGGCAAACCCCTCCGTCTCCCTCTGCGACGCTGCCGACGCAAACACGGGAATGGTCCCATTTTTCCGGCGGTCGGTGCTGTTCGAGGTGAGGTCCGACATCTCGTGCGACTCGCTACGCTGTGCCGCGAAGGTGCGCACGGAGAGCAGGAGGTGCGTGCCCTGCACGGCAGGAACGTAAGTAACGGCAAAAATATGGGAAACATAGGCCTACAGAGAACGAGTATATCGCGCAGATCCATCTGTAACGGCGTGATCAGGCATAGCGTGTGGAGAGCAGCGAAGATACCCACATGCTGCTGGCGTTGGCGAGCAGTGGATTTGTGAAATTGGTTGAGAAGGTCGACACTAGCATCGCACCTGTGGAGGCCCGACAATGTCAGCACCCGTCGGTAGTACAGTCTCAGTTGCTACTTTCCGAATATTCTGCAGACAAGTATTAGCACGGACATTAACCCGAGATGATAAACATACATGACGTAGTATATGGTGCCGTCAAGGGCGATTCGGTGCATGATGTGGAGCTTCCAGAGCGGCCGATAGGAAAAACATCGCACAAGGATAAGGCCTAAGAGGATGGCTAGTCACGGGCGTCGATCATCTTAACTTCGCGTAGATCAACATAATAGTTGCCCAACTCACTCTCGAATCCCAGCACAGGGGCCCTGTCATAATTGCGTCAGTGCGTTGAAATTAGTCTGGATAAGAAACTATGACAGACCAAACAGCCTTGTAGACGGGCGGCAAAGAGACGTACATACATCCCGGTACTGGATAATCGGGAGGGAATGGCTGGAGTTGAGGTAGGATTGCTTGCCATGCAATGACGGCCAGTACGATGTTGGTCTGCGACGGCAGTAAGCAATCTGTTAAAAGTCAGAATATCCGGACGTACTATGATCTCTCCTGCGAAGTAACATGAGTACACTGAGCATCAAGCACTGTAGGCACGTACCAACAAACAACACGACGAGGATATAAAGAACTATACGGGACATATTTAAGTTGCCGTAATTTGGACAAAAGATACCTCAGTCCTCACTAATCTTGTTGTTCACATACAAGGCGTACACCCGGAGCATGAGGCTGATTTCGACACTCAACACAAGCAGGAAGAATGCACTGGGGAACGTATTCACGATGCTGCAACGCGCGAGTGAATGTATGCTTACACGGTGGTGAAGATCAGTGTCTTCCCGCAACTGGATGCGTGAATCAGACGATCTGGTCAATGCTGGGGCCGTGCGACAGATATCTTCTTTACTTACAAGTAGCGGAAAACTTTTACAGCGAAGCACCTGTTTTATGGTACATGCTGTCAGCGTACAAGATGATGAACTTCACGAGACTTACGCCTGCAATACCAATCCAAAATAACGCGAAAAAAAGTACAGGTACTTCGGAAGGGAGCGCGCAGACCTGCGTTTGAGATATTCTAAGACCCGCTTGAGCACGCAGCTGAAGATACTGACTTCCAGATCATTTCCACCTGTAATCAGAAGGTGAACGTCAGTAATTGCTCGGTGCTCAACTGTTGGACTTCGGAGATGAACGCACCTCATCGTCTAACGTGGTTAAGATGTCGTAGACAAGCCACATGAGAGCTGCCCCTGCGAAATTGTGTGTTAAACCTTTCAAATGCACTCGGTGGATAAGAATGGTCCTACTTACATGCATTGAACGACACATCTTGCGCGAGAGCTGCGTGCGAGATTATCGCCTCACCGACTGTCACGTTCATCACGACAGCACACCCTGAAATGCGGGGAGAGGAACCAGCCAAAGAACGGAGCAGCCAGGCATACAACCAAGACAACAAAAGTCAAAGCATGCGGTCGTTCTTGAGGCGCGATGGTCGACGCTTTGCCGAATCCGCCGACAGATTGATCGTTGTGTACTCTCGCGCATCAGAACCGCTGATGCGTCGGGTACGGAATAAATTAAAGCTGGTCGCTATCGGCGAGCAGCATGACAAGAAAGCACTTGATATGGAAACGCAAATCCATACGGTGTCTTCCAAAGGCTCTGCAGGTGTACACATCCTAGGGTGATGCACAGTTAAGCGGCCCTACTAGCAGTGAATCCCGCCGATGACTTCTCTGGCTATGGCCGAGGCTAAAGTTCAGCCTATAAAACAAGAAGATTGTTTTTCCTTCCTCATAGGCTCTGTCCATATCACTGGCGGTGAACTCCAAAATCGGACTAGATAGAATTTTAAAGACACTAGACATTGGGAGCAGCGATCTCACAGTCTAGCCGTCTATAGACGCACGTTGGGTCGAGCACACTTCACGACAGTAAAGCTTACTCACTCAATTGTTCCACATGTGCCCTATGCGGAATATAGCTAGAGAAATACTTGAGGAGGACGGTAGATCTAGTTAGAAGGAGAAGGTGGGAGAGCAACTTGACATCGAGGATCAGCCACGTGCGTAGACATATTGCACAATTCGCGCACCTCCTCCTGTCACTGGGTCACTACGACCACCCCAGCGTTAATATGGCGTCCAACAAGGCCCTACTCGAGCAGACGAAGCAAGACCTTGAACTACACTACAAGTACCTCAAGAAGTCGCTCGAGGAGCAGACCACGCGCGAACACCCGCCGACGACACACCGCCGCATTCCTACGCTCCCCGATCTCCGCTTCGAGTACAGCTACCTCCGGAGTGTCGCCAGATACGTCCACGTCGAGCGACAGACGCCCGCCGATCCGAAGGGGAAGGGGAAGGCGGTGGTGGAGGAGGTTGAGGAAAGTGGGGTCGTGTCTGCACCCAGCGAGGTCATCGAGATACAGTGGGGGAGGGTCTTGTGGATTACCACTCGAGACCAGGTAATCAGCCCGCTGTTACAAGGCGCGTTGTGGTATGTCCTTCTGTCTACGGCGGATCTGTGTACAGTAATGACTGTTTAACATGCAGGGGCGTCGTGGGTCACTTCCTGCGCCCCATGATGGCGGTTGCAGGCGCATCAATATCAGAATGGTGGACTCGGGGTGCGGGACGTCCGAAAGGCGCGCCCAGTCACGAGGGAGGTGGAGTGGGCTGGCTCAGGAATTGGATAGCAAGTTTCACCACGCCTAGTATCAGCACCTCACACGGCATTACATTTTCGAGGTAGCGGTTACTCGGACGTCATTTGCGCGAGCATATGGCCTGGGGGAGTTCTTGCATCGAGAAGCACAATAACGCCAAGGCAATTTACCTCGTTAGGTCAAGATGTCCTGCATGTCCTGGTCTGATACGAATGCACATAATATATTGGCGAACCTGTAGGTACCAAGTCTCAAGCGCCTCCGCCTGGACTAGAAGGCAAAATTTCGGCCCACTCGTTCACCCACATGTACCGCGAGAATACGACGTACAGCCAGCGGAACCACTCGAGCTGCGTGTGGTGCTGTAGCATAGCGCGTATTGCCTTCTGGTATTGGGCAATGCCGGACACGAAGACAGGAGACTGCACATGCCCATCAACCACTTCGGGGATGGTGTACGTGAAATGTTGTGCGATCACGATATAAGCTTTCGCGAGGAAGGGGGCGAGCATGCCTGTGTACTTCTGTAGCAAAGGCACAGTGAGGAGTGCAAATGCGCGTGGGGGCTGGGATGCATCCACCGCGAGGGAGGCAATGACGTCGGCTACACCGTACACAAGGGATCTGTGATTGGGGTGCTCGGAAATTCCATGGTAGTCGAACGTCAAAATCTACAATTCAGGGCGGGACAAGGCTTATCAGCATATTCGAATCTGAGTTCGGGATGTAAGTAGACATACCGTCGTGATGTGGTTCTCGAGGACATATGGTCTGACTGCGGCCGCGATGACACGAGAGTCCCACATCGCCGTTATGTTATCTTTCAAGTCACTGTTTCCCGTGATGACTACGGTAAGGCTGTGAATATTGAAATGCTAATGTTAGACGTACGGTCTGTCCAGGGCCCATCTTCTGCCTGCCGGTATGCCGAGAACATCGAGGCTGCGCGCGAGTTCTCCACGCCTTATGTCTCCCAACCCGTCTGCATCTCCTATGGAGAGGCAGAGCGAAAACACTTCAGAACCAAGTCGCCGAGGCTCAGAATCTGCGAGGAGGCCAAGTATGGTGGGTGCAAAGAACATGCATTCGTCGTCCGGATGGGCGGTCAGTAGCAGAATGCGCGAAGATCCTGATCTGGATGCTCCAGCACTATGTGTTTGTGCAAACACATCTGCACGAGATACGAGTGGTGAGAAGGAGACACTTAAAAGAATAGAGACAAGAAACAGAACGACCGACACGGTCGACATGAGAGGGCCGCCTCTCAGTCATCATTAATGGGCGCTTCTATGAGTAAGGGGTCGGATATTACGTACATCTCTATAACAGGAAAGGGCTGCAGATCGTTCCGAGTCACCATCGCTGCCACTGCCATCTCACAGCCTTCAACTGTTTCAAGTACCTCCATTAATATTGACGCCTGTTCTGAAACATTTGGTATGTTCAAGTTTGAATACATTATTTTGTACGGTTCAGGTAGGGTCGCTTTTGGTATGGATTCAGGGGACTGGGGTTGTTAATGACACTACAGCGTCGCGTACGCGTCTTGACAGTATATATTATATCAAGACGATTTCAACTTCGAGGTATGCTTGCACGTCTTATAGCTGCTGTAATGTAGCTAACCACGGCGTTTACGACGGTCATGTTCTCGCCAAGAATCAAACGAGTCTGAATACTTGAATCATGCGGGACAAGTTCATGTCGACATTTGACTATGTACGTCAAAAAACAGGAGTTATGTATGTCAGGAACGCGCTGTTCTCCTGTCAGTCACTGCCTCAGGGGGCGGCCATCAAGCATCCATTTGTAACACGGTGCATTGAACCGCCTGTCCCTCAGTCTCACCATCAAACCCAACATGACCGCTCATCTTGACGCTATATAATCAGCACTAAAATCGTGGACGCGCCTAGCATTCACTTCACGACTTCTCCTCCACCTCCGGTTCATTCATTCACTCTCTACTTGTATCATGGTTGCCATATCCTCGGCGTTGCATTCTGTGTTCACATCTGCTGCGGCGTCTGCCCTATGGGGTGATTCATCGTCGGGCTTTACCCCACTTTCCGGCTGCGACATCTCGACATTCGTGCCAACCATTCCTTCCGGCCAGACGCTGGTACTCCCACCTACTAATGCCACACCTTCGTTCATTGGGCTCGCGTTCGGCGTACAAAACTACACCTGCACATCCGCTGGCACATACACGTAAGGCGCTGTAGTCTGCACATATCAGTCTCTACTAACCCTTCTTTTGCAGAAATGTGGGTGCAGTAGCTGAGCTGATCGACGTCTCCTGCTACGTGAACAACACGGTCTTCTCCAAGTTCCCCGAGGCGCTCTTCTCGGCGTGGAAAAGCTTTGACGTGCCTATCCTCGACATCATCGATTCGCTGCACCTGCTCAACCCGCCCGAGATCCTCGCGCAGCACTATTTCGTGCCCAACCCGAGCGGAACAGGCCTCAGCCCGAAGTGGGACTTCACCTCCTCGGGCAAATTCCGAGGGAACTCGAGCGCGTTCCTGATTGGGAAGGGGAATGGCACGCTGCCCTCACCGGATAACAGCACCACCGATGTCGCGTGGCTGGAGGTGCTGAGCATCCAGGGAGCAATTGCGAAGGAGGTGCTTAGGCTTGACACTGTGGGCGGCCAGCCGCCGGCGTCGGTACGTCTAATTCGTCTTCTACTGCTGAGAAAGACAGTGCCTGATGGCCCTACACAGTGTAAGTTTGGCTCGAGCCAGAACATCTCGGTGGATTATACCGCAAACTACCGTGAGTCACCTCCAACGCGGATCCTTCGTTTAGGTGCTGATTCTGTTCTGCAGTCTTTTACGGGCATTGAGTTTTGAAAGAAACAATAACATTGGGCCGAGTGATGACATTCATGGACATCATGACGATTTAATCTATAAGACGCCTTCTCGCACTAAATATTCACCACAATGTACCTGCCGCCGTCCGTATATTATTAGCAATACCTTAGTGCTCTTATTCATATTCCACCTCGTGTAGAATGTATATTCGTTTTTTGCTATCAATCGAAGCTCAAGCTTCAAGATCGAGCGCACCAAAGCATCCCGGGAGTTCAGTTTAGAAAGGCAAGCTGATGGCCGTTGGAGTGCAATTTTTAGTTCATGCATTAGTTGTATACTATTGCATCACGCGCATCTGCCAGTCTCCTCACGATATCCTTTCTTATTCAGCACGATGGTTCCACTCTCCAGGGTGATATTTAGTCTTGTGTCCTTACTGTGTGCTCAGATATATGACATTGCATTCATGGTGAGCGAGGGGCTACTGCCAGTGTGCACTCTCCGATGTCGGACCGGGGATTGCCGCGATCGGCGGGATTCAGATGTTCGCAGCCGTCCGACTCTGTCGTCCAGCGCCAGCCTCCATCATCGACATCGTTTGCAAGCCATCCAAGTGGGACGTTGGTCTCCGCTCTTTTTTTGATCAGCATCAAAAATTGCAAGCCCCGAGTTGTACGAAGGCGCGCGATAAACCGGATGGTTTCGAGGCGACTTCACCGGCACCACCATCCGATGCAGAAGCGCTTGTGCGTCGGGATTGCGAGCTGAAACGTGGGCTCCAACCTGTATTGCATCCTGAAACAGTGAGTGGCGCAGCAAAGCTTGAAATACTTCCGCTCGTGTTGCTAGCTGTACTCGACCATCGTAGATCTAACCACCCCCGAGGAATGAACGGATCTGCGCTGCAGTATACAGCTGCTTGCAAAACGATAGGCCGACGCGTGAAAAATAGGTTAGTGCTGGGTCCGAAACAATCGAGGACCGCCATCCTGCGCCACAACTATTGGCGGGGCGAAGGGTCGGCATCAACCGGAGAACGATCGCATATGGCGGCATACCAACAATTGCGGTGGCAACAGTGCGAGACTGGTGGCACATCGCAGCCGACCGCGTTTCCTTTCGAAGCCCGCTTGTAACCTAAAATTCCGGGGGCGGCCTATCGTTCTGCAAGCAGCTGTAACCCGACTGCACGGAATGGCTCTGCGATTAAGATCCGGAAAATTCCACACGCTTATTTGGTTTGGGACAAGTAGGTTCGTTCGCGCAGAGCGCTCCGAAGAACCGTTCATATTGTCTTGGTCATATCATCCAGGTTTCGAGTTCTCGACTCGAGCATCCGAAAATATGCTCAGCCACTGAGCCAGCGGCCGTGGACATCGTGCACGTGTTGTTCACTGAGGTGTGAGTTGATTGTTGTTTTACGAGTACCCGCCTTGAAGTCGATCTGAATCTGACGGAATCACTTCTCTTTCGTGGTTTGCTTCAGCGTAAGACGCACGTGTCTAACTGTCATGACCTGTGAAGGAAAATATTCATCTCGACAGATGAAACCAGACTTCAAATATCGGCAGCACATGATACCACCTTCGCCTCAAGTGCCGTGCGATACGTCACAATTGATCTTTATGCTCCATGCCACGAGAGCGACTACCCGCAGTGAGCTTCTCCTTGGTCCGTTCTACATGATTGGATGGACTCATTTACGTCTCAGGCTTTAGTACTCTTCTCGACTTTTTGCTTCTTCTGTCACTGGTCGTCATGAGAACATCGCCGTGGCCGTCGAAGGATTATGATGTTACTGACAACAGGCCCGACATAAAGAATAGAGTATTGAACTCCCAAACATTACTGGCTCGCATGAAAGACGCACTCAGCTGCAGAAGAGACCATTCACGACATTGACACCGCTTACTGCAGTGGCAGCGGCCACTTTCCGTTTTCAGGATTCTTCGTTCTAGGATGCTGGTGCCTGGACCTATACACGGTGGCACTCGGTGCACTACCGCATAGCATGAAAAATACTGGGATATCTCAAAGTTGTCTAATCTAGTATTTTCAGCACTTCCGGAGGCCGTCGATCGACGACTTCCCATGCCTTTGGAAGGTCATATGTGCGGAGCGCTCGCACCATGCACTGCCTCAAATGTGGTCACTGCAACCCGGGGTCCCAGACTTTCTCTCCTCTTACCCTCGTTGCACCATATCCATCTCTCTTTTTGCCATGATTCGATGTTTTATACTCGCTCTCTTAATATCTACTGTTTTGGGGGCGCCCAGAGCTCTTTTGGCGGGGTGTGATGTCTCAAAATCCACTCTCACGCTCCCGGCCGGTGAGACTGCACTGGTTATGCCTACGAATACCACCCCCACTTTCCTTGCTCTCGGCGTAGGGGTCCAGAACTACACCTGTTCCACCTCGGGGACATATACGTGAGTCATCTCCGATCCGTATTGATGCCATCACCGTCTGATCTTGTCCACAGCAATGTCGGCGCACTCGCAGAGCTGTTCGACATTTCTTGCCTCTTCCCTGCGCTTTATGATGCGGTGACAGATCTCGCATCCGCAGCGTGGAACGTTGCCCCGCACGGAGTGACAGCTGCGGAGGTGATCGTCGCTATTGCGCCTTTGCATTCCCGCTTCGTGCTAGGGCAGCACTACTTCGTTCCGGACCCAGTCACGGGCTCGGGTCTCAGCGCAAAATGGGATTTCACATCGGCGAGCCTGGCGTGCAATCCTAATGCATATGGCGTCGGCGAGAAGGGCGGCGATATACCTGCCCCTGCAGACCCTGCGGTGAATATAGACTGGCTTGAGCTGAACGTGGTGCGGGGTTGGCTAGCTAGCCAAGTTTTTAGAACCGCGACGCGGGGAGGTCAACCGCCCGTTTCTGTAAGTGTTTGTCTTGTGTTTGGGAGAGTGACGCTGACTCTGGTGTACAGTGCACTGCTGGTTCGCCGGAGATCAGTGTCAGATATGTGTCTCAATACTGTAATCTCTTGTGTCACTCGCAGCGCACAGTGTACTCATGCTTGTTAAATTTCAGGGTTTTTCGGAGGGGCATTTCATGCCGGCGAATGTGGCGCTTGATTCGGCGCCATATTGAGTGGTCGTAGTGCGTGTGGGACGGTGTGCCGGACTCTTTATAATTTCTGGACAATCTTTGTGAGGACTATTAGAGAACAGTCATAGATCTGTAGTATGGACTTGGACATCTCTAGAGTACTTGCATATGAGTTTGGTGGATGATGCATAACGTCCAACGCGTACTAACCTACTGGGTCGCGCGTGACTGTGACGACACGCGTCTTTTACAAACTGTTTGTCACGCGTCATGCGGCCATCGTCGGTCTCCTCATCCCAAACACTAGACTCCTCATATCTTCAACGTCTCTTGTAATAGCAGAGTTTCGTTCTCACCGGACTCAATCAGTGGACAACCCCACCTCGACTTTACATCAAATATGGCAGAACACGCATCCCCTCGCGTTAACGCCGTACATTTCCCTAATTTTGTTGGGCGTACCGCAAGGCTTACTGGGAAGGTCATCCGAGTACATTTTCTGTGTGTGTTCTTTCTCCATGGCGCAAGGGTTAACGTTGTCTAGGTTAACGGTGATGTTGCGATGATTGAATCTCCCGACGGCAAGGAGGTCGAGGTTCGCCTCATAAATGTTAGTGTTAACATCTTAAGCTGTTCAATTCCATCCGGCTTATTACTCCTTCTGCATTCTCTTAGGGAGTCTCCCTTACATCGACTTTTGTTGAAGTCATCGGCACAGTTATTGATGCCACCAAAATCAAGATGATGGCTGTTATCCCCTTGCACGACAACACTAGTAAGCTCTATAATGTGGTCTCTTGAAATGTACATACTCATATGATGAGAACCAGATCTCAAAGTCGCGGCACATACTGCAGAGATGTGGCATGACCCACGATTTGCCTCAGGGGTGTAACTCGACCACTGTACTCCCATGTCGACTTTCCATTACCCTAATACCTAGGCCTGACATGTAGCTGATGCCAAGAGGCTCTTTCCCAAGCATCTCGATGTCTGTATTGTAGACTCGATAACCAGTGAGTTAGGACGCTTACATGAGCTGCCTTTTCGGGTTTAGGGGGCGGAGGTCGAAAAGGCAGCTTACGTCCTAACGACTGGGCAAACTGGAGGCCCATTTGGCAGGGCATCCTAATTAGGTACCCCGTGTGAAACGACACTTAGAGAAATCGTGTTTTCGCCGCTCAGGGCTGCTGCGGCCATGCCGTGTCCCCTCTCGCGTTCGTCATGCTTCACATGTCCATGTCTCAATATACTTCTGCAGCAATATATATACATTTCACACCATCTCTGCCCCCGCAACCGAGCTCCCGATGTCCAGAACTGCGCGAATCGGCAGAAACCCAAGCCGTTCATCTGACCCCTGGGCCGCGGCTGGAGCTTAGCAGGACCCTTTAAGTCGTTGTCGTGCCGGGGGCATTCTAGCGTAGACGGCGGTGAGGCTGAGTAGAGGTATGTCAGAATGTGGGCGCGCTAGCAGATTCAAGAGTGAGCATCCCGGGGGTCATTGGTATTAGCATTGTTCAGATATGATGAGCCCGGGATTGGTGCATGAGTGAACAGAGGGGTGTGGGATGACGGTGGCACTTGTTGATATGACACCGGCGCCCACGGAGACTGAAGGAAGGCATGGCTATGAGCTCGCTGCACTGGGGTCACAACGGGTGGAGACGGTGTAACTGTCCCTGCCAATGGTGACAATTGTGCGTGATGGGTCCGAGTCATCGGCGCAAACCCTGGTATGCGGGAGGGACCAACGGATGGCGCGCCAGGATAGTAGGTGGGCCCGAAATACATACTAGTGGGTGTCGGTGTCGATGCCGGCGGGCGCGCAAAAGCAGGCATATTTGATGCCTGTGAATAGAAGTACGTTGGTGGGAGTGGCCGGTTGGGTGGTATTGTGTACTGCCCTGCAGACTGAGGTATCAAAGGGTAGTGGTATGTCGCAGGAGGGGGGTGGTACTGCGAGAGAGGCTGATATGAGTATGCGGGGGCAGAATAGTTTGGTGGGTCCCAAGACGGTGCAGACGGTGGCACCTGCTCGCTTACGACAGGTGTAAGTGTCGACACAGGTTCTGAATGCGAGGAGGGTGCCGTAGAAGTTGACTGTCCAGTGGAGGGCAGGCATGTTCTGCTGCGTCTGGTAGGAGGGGTATCATCGTCGAGGGGAGTATGTGGTTCCTTGCGTTTGGATTTCGCGCTCTTCTTTGGTACCGGGGTGAAAATAGTCGGTAGTGACACCATAAATGTACCCAATTCCTCGCCGTATACATCCCACCACAGCCAGGTCCCTTTGAGTATGTCAGCGAGAGCGTTCCGCGAGACTGGGCCAATCGATGCGAGGTGAGTGATTGTCGTGTCATCAAGTATGGCTGTGGCATCGAATTGAGCGAACTGATGATCGCGCAAGAAGACGGCCTCGCGCCAGTCATCGAGCTGAAGTTGGACATTGGAGTCGGGGGTGCCCTTATTCTGTTGCTTGGCCTTGTTCTGCCGAGACAGGGTCCCAGGGCGCGTCCGATCGAGTAATGATGGACTGCAGATGTCACAACACGGAACCGACGGGTCTGTCAAAAATTCGTTAAGTACTATTGTGAATCCACCTAATTCATCGTACCTTTAAGATAGCTTTCTGCGTCGTACGCAGTGGCCCAAACTCTTCGACGGCAGGTGACACTCTGCACGAAAGTGAGCAGGCCTTCGTCATCGGCATCAGGCTGTAGCTGCGGCTGGACGCCTTTCGGTCGTGAGTCTTTCTTGTCAGTTCCACCACGGTCCAGACCATGTGCGCGGGCATACTCAGCACTGGCCTTCGTGTCACGTCCTTGAGTTTGCGGGACTTTGCTACGGGACACTGCTGCCTTGCCCTTTGTATTTCCTTTGGACTTCTGTACTGGCTCCACAGGGTCCTTTGTGATATCGCCCGAGTATGCTGACCGTTCAACAATCAGAACGGCTAGGCCGGTGCGGTTCCATCCTCGTGCTGCTCGGCCGGCGCGCTGGATAAAGTTCGATAATGTTGCAGGTAACTTCCATTGTACTACAACGTCGATGTCCGAGATGTTGCAGCCCTGGAATGAACAAGGATCATCGGATGAAATCTCATAATACTAGTGAGTAACTTACCATGCCAGCGGCATCAGTGCAGACTAACACCCGTATGCGTCCATCGCGGAACTGCTGCATAGCCTCCTCGCGGTACGGTTGAGAGAATGTGGCATTGAACGGGCGAATGATTGTGGAGGGAAGGGTATGGTCAGAGTCATAAGCTGTTCCATCGCGCCGTAGACGTGACTGAACCTTGTCAACTAAGAAGTCGACGACGTCACTCCCGACGCTGATGTTATCGACATATATATACGTTTTCGGGATATCCAGGGGTCCATTGATGACAGTCGGGATGACGAAATTGAGGTCCTCGAAGGAATTCATGGCATGTTGAGCAGCGCGCACCACGATCGAGACGTTTGGGCGATCGTTTCCGGTGTTGAAGAATCTGCTGCCCCTCTTAGGGAAGTTGAGTTTGACGTGTATGTCACGGCGCACACGGGGTGTCAATGTTGCCGTCACCGCTATGACAGGTGTTCCGCGCGCAAGAAAGGCGCGGGCGATGCCTAATGAAGCGTATTTCTTGCGAAAGTCGGCACCCCAGTGCGAAATGCAGTGTGCTTCGTCAACAAACAAGGAAATGACATGCCTCATGAAGGCCGTGTTGCGCATAATCCGGTTGACGAATGTTCGCGACTGGAGCATCTCGGGTGAGACTAGAATGATGCGGTATTGACGTTGTAGGATAGCCTGCATATGCAGAGATCAATCTGAGTGCTGCATGGATAAACACGAAGGTGGACAAATACCTTGATAACCAACGGCGAGCATGCACCATTCTTGCCCTGGATGGCAATGGCATCAAGCCCGTAGTCGGTCTTGAATGTATGTACCTGTTAGCCAAATTGAGTCAGTAACAGTGAACCCTTTGTACTGGACTATAAGTTGAACAAACCATCTCGTCTTCAAGGGACAATAGCGGAGAGACCATGATGGTCGTCTTGCCTTCGTTCCCAGGCCAGAGATGAGGTCCTGCTGCGATGGCAGTTTTGCCAGCACCAGTCGGGGCCTGGATAATGGCATCTACACCTTCAAGCTGCGCACGTACACCGTCCAGTTGGAAATCTCGGGGAGCCGTGTTCCAGTGGTACACCTCGCGCATGCGAGAGGACAGATTTTTCATGTCTTCATCAGTGAGTTTCGGGTGAGCTCGCAAGGGCTCCTGTTGGCGTGTAGCCCATTTTTTCTTCGAGGCCGCTGTTCGAGGAGCCATGAGAGCTACAGAACTATACTGCAATTTCAGTCTTGAGAGGTGGTGGCGCGAGCGTCGCGATCAAAATGTGCAAGACCGCGTCTCGCTCTATTGTCAGCCTCACTCTACTGTGTATACAACTGCTAGTTTGTTGTGCAGCGCACTCGTACTCTGAATATCACAGCACATCGATTAGTGCTGTCCATGGATTCGATGCTCAGCGGGCTCATACCATTTTCTCCCTTGCCACCTTCGTCACCTGCGCCGGACACCCCTGGCCAACTATCGAACCCCCCGCCATCCCCACAGCCAATCGCTTCACCAGCACATCCCTCGGCTCCTCCGTCGAGTGATGGAGTCATTTTCAGCTCGCCGATCCGAGGGAACACTCGGGAGGAGCTGATCCAGGCGCGTCGTCGCAAAGGGCAGAAGAAACGGCGAGTAACCCTTGTGCAGCGGCAAGCCGAGGTTGACCATATTGCCAAAGAACAATTGGTCGCAGAAGCTGCCTATGAGCAAGCCTTTCAAGCTGGGCTCGAGAACGAGACGGCAAAACGAGCAGAACTCATCAAACGTGAATTGTTCCTGCGTATTCTCGAGCTCCTGAAGGAAGAAGACCTATGTTGGGGGGATTTCGTGCTGCATATATCAGATCCTCACTCCAAACTCGGACGAGAGCGTTACGATGGTCTTTTCGCCAAGCCAACTCTCGTCACCAAGATCCTGGACTTGTGGGTTTCTACCCGGAACAGTGCCACTGGACAGCAAGTTGTCCACGACTGGATACTGGCTTATGTTGGTCAAGTCATCAGCCAGGAAGGAAACCGCGCGACAAAAGACGGCTTACTGCAATCCCGCAAGAAGATTCTTGATGAAGCCTTTGTGCTCGGGTTCGATCTACATGAGATCTATGCCCGCCTGCGTACATTATGTCCGTGGATGTCCTCAGTCATGCACAAATTTAGTATGACATCCAGGCAGAAGCAACGTGCAACCGGCAAGACTCACTTACAAAACGAGAAGGCAAGCGCACCGCTACTTGATGTCCTGCTAGCCTTCGGCTCACTTGAATTGCTATAGCGGGTTGGTGCGTCAATGATTGACATGCTGGGCGAGCGAAGTCAAAACAACAGCTACATGAAACACGTACTTGGCTTGTACATGTACGCGACCGGCGCATCTCGCCAGCTCCTCAGTGTACTGGCACATCTCGGCATATGCAGCAGCTACCCTACCTTGGCTGGTACAGCCTCCCACACAGCCCAACAAGCTCTCCAGAAGATCCTTGATGATGACCTCGATGATTCGGACTGGGAGCCCGATAGCGACGATGAGAGCTCCGGGACCGAGAGCAGTGGGAGTGAAGAGTCCGTCGCGTTCGAGCAAGACTACGACTCGAGCTCCATTTCTGACGCTGGGGAAGGTAACTCAGACTCGGACATTGTTTCCACGCCCACTAGATGTCGTCACGCAGTGACCGGTATTGAAGAACATGGACAAGCAGGAGACAGTGCAGGAGGGAGTATGAGTGAAGAAGCCAAGAAGCAAGAAGACGCGATCACGTTGCCGCTTCCCGAGCGCGGTGCCGGCTTGCTCAAGCGTCTGTCAAACGCGTGTCTCAGGACCATTCGCACGATCGCGCAGGACAGGCCTCTTGGTGCGGTATATGACAATATCAACATGGTATTCAAAGCCGCTGAACAGATTGTCGGGCGTAAGGACTCCCAGGAGAATGGAACATGCGCAACCATGTTCTCTCTCTTTGACGCCTCGCCCGCCAACATGCGCACATCTGACCTTCTCAGCGCTCACCAGGCCGCACCTCCTCTCTCACTTCACGACATCCTATTATCCCGAGCGAGAATGCCGCACTACGCAAGAATCTCCATCACACGATCCTGCGCTGTATAGTCCTCTTCGGTGGCGAGCCCTTTGCCAGGTTCCGCGAGGACGTCTTCCGCTCCACTCCCTCGACGTCGTTGAAAATCCCACTGCACAAAACCGACATCTATCCTCTCCCTGCTATGAACATCGACGAGTCATCCACCACCGGAAATGCCGAGGTCATGGAGACCATGTTCCGAGAGTTAGGCTTTGATATGAACACCCCCACGTTTGGCGACAGCGTACACCTCGTGTTCGGTGACCAATTATCCATTGCACGTCTGCGATCTCTAATCAACAATCGCGCAGGGCACGACAGCCCTTCCCAGTCATTCGCCTCTACTGCGTTTGGTCCAGGGTGGTTCCATCATCAGATGGCTGCAACGCATGGGCTCATCGAGACACATTGGGGGGATGCCAGTGCAGGCGGGCGTAATCCTGGGTCACTCGCTTTCTTCAATTCCGTCCTTGACCGGAAGCCCATCGTCCTCTCCTCTCTTCCCCCATATCGGACCTGTCGAGATCTCATTTTCATAGTACTCTATGCATCCATCTTTGACAGCCTGGAGCTCATCTCGGAATGTGAAACCCTGCAGGACTACGCCGAAAAAGTCACTTTCGCCCAGCTGGAACAGCACGCCATGGACATCCTCGATCAATTTGCAAATCCGGCGGTCGCACACCGGCTTCGTCGATCTCGCCAGGCGGAGGTGCTGAAGTCGCAACAGACTGGTGGGACTAAAGCAGACGATGTGGATGCAGGCGACGATGGCATTCCCGCAGGCTCGGTGACCCAAGGTGACATGGTGTTCGAGAATGCAGCCCTATTCATGCGAGATGCTCTGATCCTGAGAGACTTCACGGACGCGATTAAAGCCGGCGACTCGGGTCGCATCATAACCATCGTCAAGGTATTGGCCTTGAGTTATCGAGGCAGCGGGCGCACGAAATATGCACACGAACTTCTATTCCTAGTACATAACCTTACGCACGTTTGGCCCAAACCACTGCGGTACGTCTCGCTATTTGTATGTGGGCATCACCAGTGAACTAAGAGCCCATCCAGTGACAAATCCCGTCTAGACGGGCCATCCGACGGTGAGTTTTGCCCGTGTAGAACGGGGCGTCCGACGTCGGCCGACGATAAGAGGGCACCCGTGTAGAAGGGTGGGCCGACGGGAGGATTGCCCCGTTGCCTACGGGTGGGCCGACGGTAGGGGTACCCCGTAGGCTACGGGTGGGCCGACGGTAGGGGTACCCCGTAGGCTACGGGTGGGCCGACGGTAGGGGTACCCCGTAGGCTACGGGTGGGCCGACGGTGGGGGCACCCGTAGCCTACGGGTCGGCCGACGGTGGGGGCACCCGTAGCCTACGGGTGGGCCGATGGTAGGGGTACCCCGTAGGCTACGGGTGGGCCGATGGTAGGGGTACCCCGTAGGCTACGGGTGGGCCGACGGTGGGGGAACCCCGTAGCCTACGGGTCGGCCGACGGTAGGGATACCCCGTAGCCTACGGGTCGGCCGACGGTGGGGGTACCCCGTAGCCTACGGGTGGGCCGACGGGAGGATTTCCCCGTAGGCTACGGGTGGGCCGACGGGAGGATTTCCCCGTAGGCTACGGGTGGGCCGACGGGAGGATTTCCCCGTTGCCTACGGGTGGGCCGACGGTAGGGGTACCCCGTAGCCTACGGGTGGGCCGACGGGAGGATTTCCCCGTTGCCTACGGGTGGGCCGACGGTAGGGGTACCCCGTAGCCTACGGGTCGGCCGACAACAGGAACTCCCGTAGGCTACGGGTGGGCCGACGGGAGGATTTCCCCGTAGGCTACGGGTGGGCCGACGGGAGGATTTCCCCGTTGCCTACGGGTGGGCCGACGGTAGGGGTACCCCGTAGCCTACGGGTCGGTCGACAACAGGAACTCCCGTTGGCCACGGGTGGGCCGACGGGAGGATTGCCCCGTTGCCTACGGGTGGGCCGACGGTAGGGGTACCCCGTGTTGGCCACGGGTGGGCCGACGGGAGGATTGCCCCGTTGCCTACGGGTGGGCCGACGGTAGGGGTACCCCGTAGCCTACGGGTCGGCCGACAACAGGAACTCCCGTTGGCCACGGGTGGGCCGACGGGAGGATTGCCCCGTAGCCTACGGGTCGGCTGACGGTGGGGAACCCCGTAGCCTACGGGTCGGCCGACGGTGGGGGCACCCCGTAGCCTACGGGTGGGCCGACGGGAGGATTTCCCCATAGGCTACGGGTGGGCCGACGGGAGGATTTCCCCGTAGGCTACGGGTGGGCCGACGGGAGGATTTCCCCGTTGCCTACGGGTGGGCCGACGGGAGGATTTCCCCGTTGCCTACGGGTGGGCCGACGGTAGGGGTACCCCGTAGCCTACGGGTCGGTCGACAACAGGAACTCCCGTTGGCCACGGGTGGGCCGACGGGAGGATTGCCCCGTTGCCTACGGGTGGGCCGACGGTAGGGGTACCCCGTAGCCTACGGGTCGGCCGACAACAGGAACTCCCGTTGGCTACGGGTGGTCCGACTCTGCGAATTTCCATTGGCTATGGAAGCCAACCAGCTCTGCCGCGGAGTTGTACTTCCATGTAGTAGCAGCCTGGTGTTTTCATTTCATACCTACATCTCAAATTGAATGTATTTGTGCTGTCTTTCTTAGGATGCCACACTCCTCAGGAACCAAGTATCCATACATATTCAATTGTCCATTATATTATGTATACATTGATGCAGACAGTCAATGTTACCTGAAGCCATGACAAGCACTACTACTTGGAAGTGTACATGTTCAGCAAGGCGTCCAGAGCTGCCATGTTCTGTCTGTTCACCCTCGACATCTCGTCCAGGCGAGTCATCGTGGCAGTCAATCTGATTGTCTCCGCCTCCATCTGCTGCAAAGCAGGAAACGACGGACCGACCACCTGCTGGACGTCCTCATCCAATTCGGGACTGTCGGCTGCTTGGGTATCCCTTTGAGATTCATCTTAATGGTTTGATTAGCATAAAAGAGTAGATTATGTATCAGCGCACTCACCATCGTCGTCTAGATGCATGTTGGCCAGGTCCGACCCCATGCTCATACGCCGAGCGGACATCCCTTCCGATGGCTCCAACGTGTCGGCAAGGGCATCTGAAATACCCATGTCATCATCGATGTCGATGTCGATGTCACCGGCAGACTCGTGCCAGACGGCATCGGTGTTGATGGGGTGGGCAGGGCCACCCAAGATATCATCAACGTCAATGGGGTCGGCAGGACCGCCCAAGATATCAACGTCAATGGGGTCGGCAGGACCACCCATGATTGCATCAATGTCAATGGGGTCGGTAGGACCACCCATGATCGCATCAATGTCAATGGGGTCGGCAGGGCCTCCCATAACGGCCTGCAAGTCAATGAGGTCGACAGGGTGGGCAGCGCGATGACCGGTGCCGGCGGCGGCGGAAGAGGATGTGATCGCGGCGGAGGCCGCAATGGCGGCAGCACGGCGAGGGCGCTTGGTGGTGGTGGTAGTGGCGGCGGCGGTGGAATGAAGACGACGATGGGACCGTTCCGGTAACACGACACCCGCGAAGACATAGCGGACCGGCCGCGGCGATGAAGACACAACTTCCGCATCATGTTGGGGAGCCGGGAGGGCAGGGTTGGCTTGACGCTGTTTCCCTTTGTCTACCTTTACCACAGGCGCTGTAATGACATTACATTAGACAGAATATTTAGGATCAAACCGCCAGAGCACTCACCGGCATCTTCATCTTCCTCATCCGCCTCACTTTGTGTCTCCCCCATCACCATTCTGTAACCTTCCTCCTGGTCCTCGATGAAAGCCTGCGCAAGTGCTTCCTCTTTCCTCAAGAAGACATTTGGGTCTGGCGGGGTGCGGTCTCTGTGCAATCCTGCTGTCATCCTCGCGATTCTGGGACCAAAAATCTTCCAGCGAGATTTCTCCATGCTGTTCAGGCCATCCGGCCTCCTGAATTGGAGAGGTTCCGGCCGGAAGATGGTTCCAGTAAACTTATGTACCAGACATCCATCTGGGATGATGCGTTGGGCCCGAAATAGGGAGACGGCTGGCGAGATGCCAAATAGCCGTGCCTCTCTGACATGATAAAAGATGATCCTTGGGAACTGGTTTGGTGATGTGGACCGAATTGTACGAGTGGAGGTGGAGACGGCGGATGCTGACGGCAGGGAGGCGGAAGACGGCAGGGAGGCGGACGACGGCAGGGGCACGGCAGATGGCAGGGGAAGGCAGACGGCAGGGAGGCGGCAGACGGCAGGGAGACGGCAGGCGGCAGGGCGACGGCAGGCGGCAGGGAGACGGAAGTTGGCAGGGACGGCGGCAGGGAGGCGGCAGACTGAAGTCTGCCGGAAGACGGCACCAAGGCAGCAGACTGAAGTCTGCTGGAAGACGGCACCAAGGCGGCAGACGGCGGGGTGCCGGCAGGCTGTCGTTGTCCCTCCATGATGGAACCTGACCTGGTGGTTTCGCCCGGGTTGAATCCCAAGCGTCCAGCCCACGGAGCTTCATCAGAAAAACTGTCAGATCAACATTGACTCCAAAACACATTGTACAGAAACGCACCTGTCCCCGATGCCTGCTCCAACTGTGAGTCACCTCCTTCTGCCTGAGGTGCTTGTCTCATCAGGGGTGCTGTTATGACAGGTCAGTGAGTATCCTCTCCAAGTTGAACAAAAAGCGAATGGGATGTACCGGAAGGTTGGACCGGATACCCTTCGCTTGATGAGTCTTCGACTACAATAAAAGAATACCATTCTGAGATGTAGGATTATGACATGTTGAGAGCTCAATTCCACATACCCTGGAAGGGCCAGCCAAATGGCAGCCTCCGCGAGTTTTCCGAGTGGTTTTCTGACGGCGGAGAGGCGGTTTAGCGAGATTTCTGATATTAGACGTTGGAGACTTACGTTCCGGGGAGGGCGACATGGCTGCGAGAGTGACCGATGGATGTGATAACAAAGGAGTGAAGAGACGGGGTGAAGACAATGCAGCAGGGAGGAGGTGGGGACAACGCGGCAGGGACGAGGCGGGGACAACGCGGCAGGGTCACATGATGGTTCTGCGGCATCCGCGACGTGATTGCCGTTGAGAATCCGCCACATTCAACACTTCGCTCCGTTCTCTTCTTCTTGTCCACACGTCTCTGCACGCTCTATCCCTCACTCTGCTTACTCCGGCTCCTCCTCTGCACCATCTCACCTTCCGAATATGTCCACTGCCGTCGCTGCCATCGCTGCCGCCACCACCTCCACCGCTGCCGCCATGGGACCCGCCGCTGTCCACAACCCGAACAGTGCCCCGCCTCCCCAAACCGAGATTCAAGAGCGGGTTTACCACATTGGTCAGGTGGTACTGGCTGCGCTGGATTGGATTGTACCACAGGAGTCTGCCCGCCGTTCGTGGTACTTGGAGAATTTGCGGAAGGAAATTGTGAGTAGTGTTTATTTTTACAATGTAGTTGTAATCTTCATTCCGGACGATTATGGGACACAGATGAAGGTGTACCCTTTTCTGAAGGAGGCATTGAGCACGAAGAAGTGGTTTCACATCCCCCGGCTCCTCCTCAGTGCCATGCAGGAGATTCGGGAAGCCGACAATGGTCACCGGCCTCTCCGGCCGGAATGGATCACGCAGAACGACGGGAGAGCTCGACAAAACAGATGGTGGACAGAGTGGAATGTGGATGACCGGGTGAATGAGGGCGTGTTTCCGGATGATTCGTGGTGGATGGAGACCGATCCTTGTAAGTAATTTACTTGACTTTTGTTTGTGTTGTTGTACTCATAAGGTGCACAGTTGAGTTCTATGTAGCCACTGGCGAGGTCAGGAAGCGCAGAGATGCCTCGGAAGATGAGGACGAGGACGTGCGGCCACGACGGGCCAAAGTGCCACGTCTCGAGGAGCGGGCCTCGGAACCCCGGGGAGGTCCGGTAGCCCCTCCTCGTGCAAAAGCACCTTCTCGCCCCAGAGCCCCCTCACGTTCAACAGCTCCTCCGCGTAAGAAATCGGTCCGTATTGAGGAACACCGGCAGCCAGCGGAAGAGGACGGCATCGATGATGAGGACGAGGAAGTTGACCAGCTGAATGACGACGATGACGATGTGGACAGTGTGGTGGTGGGTGGGAGCCAAAGCGGCGACCGCAGGCGAGGGCAGGGCAGTGAGGCAGAGCTGCCTCCGATGTCCGAATTGTCGGAAGGTGAGACGACGGATGGAGTACGGAAGTCCCGTCGCCAGGAGGAGCTTCGGGGCCGCGCTGGGGCTTCTGCGCCGTCCCGGCCAGGAATTCTGAGGTCGAAGACGCCGACACCCATCATTCCGGCGGCCGACGAGGATCGCGGCCGTTCACGTTCACGTTCCCGGTCCCGGCGCAGTGCTAGCGCCTCCAGTCGGCGGGATTCCAGTGCTGGAGACGGGTCAAGCGAGGGGTCGCCCGTCCGGGCGCGGTTGGTACTGCCTCCTGGAACAGTACATGAGCTCAAGGCCACGGTAAATCGTCAGCGTCAGTGGATGCGACTGAAGGTATGTTGTACACAATCCCAATGCAATTTATAAAGTTCCCTGACGGTCTTGAAGGAGCCACCATGCACCAATTGCCCCGGCGGCATCTGCCTGATCTCGACGAAGCAATCTGGAAAAGGCGGAGGAGGAGGAGCATGCGACCGGTGCCACTCCCGCAAGATACCCTGCAAGTCTCTGGGAGAGGAGAAAACAAAGAAGGGTGCAGCGCAGACGAAGTCGAAGTCGCGCTCTCGGTCACGGTCGCAGTCGCGCAGCCGGAAAGCGACATCGGCCACACCGAGCGCGTCTCCCAGTCCCCCGCCCTCACAAAAGCCGACACGTCGTGCCTCCGTTTCGAAGGCTACTGCTCCGAAACCAGCTCCAACGCCGGTCACTCCGAAGCCGGCTGCAAGCCTGCTGCAAAGCCGGCTCCAAAGCCAGCTGCTGCGAAGCCGCCTCCGAAGCCAGCTGCTGCAAAGGGAGCCGCTGCAAAGTCCGCTGCCTCTGCTTTGAAGGCTACCGCCCCCAAGCCGCCTCCGAAGGCACCCGCTCAAAAAAGGGCCCCTGCAAAGTCGGCTGCACCCAAACCGGCAGCATCGAAACAGGCCCCTCCCACGCTCACTGTTTCGAAGGGAGCAGGACGCTCTCGTGCGAACTCGGTGCCGTCGAGTCCAGCTAGCACTCGTGCCGAGACCCCTGATCCGCCCACACGGGCTGTCCGTCGGCGACATGCGGAGCCAGGTGAGTGGCAGAGACTGTTGTCTTTGATATTCACCGTATTTGTAGACTGATCCATGCTTCCAGCCCAGGATGAACGGATGTTGCCGTCCACGTTTCGTGCACTGACAATGGCCCGTGACACCACCGAGGCCATGCGGCAGCATTCCGTGTTCATCCGGATGCGAGAATTGGAGGAAGACAACGAGATCCTCCACGAGCGCATCGCTTCGCTGGAAGGATTGCTGGAGAGTGTCCGCCACAACGTCTGGGTGTTGGTGGACGAGGCTCAGCGAGGTCAGCCTCAGATGGCCACCATGTCTACCGGAGATGTACTGATTTTGGTCCACAGAGCGGAAGCGGAGGGCCCAACGTGGGATCATCAGAGCGGGCGAGCACAAGTTCGAGGGAATTGGGAAGGCAGGGTCGGCCACAACTGTCGGCCCAGTGGACTGGGAACCTGCCCGATTGCGGTCTCCAAATTCGGAGTCAGACAATGAACGGCCGCTTGAAGAGGTGCTCATACATCCTCTGCCATGGCTCTGCATCCCTCCGATTCGGACCCCTTCGCCTGTTCCGCCACGCTCATCTCCTCCGGCTGCTTCGCCGCACGGCTCTCCAGCACGTCTTTTTTTGCGTGAATATTCGGCCCCCCTCCGGCACCTCCAGCTGCTCCGGCCCCCCTCCACCACCTCCAGCTGCCCCGGCAACCCCTCCGCCACCTCCAGCTGTTCCGGCACCCCCTCCGCCACCTCTGCCTGCTTCGCCGCGCCTCTCTCGGAGTCCTCTGCCTCCCGTGCCATCTCCCCGGCAATTGTCTCCGGTGACCTCCCCACCACATTCGCCGGCACCCCTGCCAAATCCGCCACCACCTGTGCCGACTGGAATGATTGGCCTGTCGGAATACACCGATGACGATGTGGGCATGGGCGACTCCACGGTCCCTTTGCCTCCACATGGAAAGGCATCAGAGGAGACTAACGTTGTCGGCGCGTCTGGTGGCATGGATGTGGACGGAGGGGACCCGATCCCCGAGCACATGTCACCAGTGAGGTGCAGCAGTCGCGAGATGGCATTTCCAAAACCCTCGGCACGCATAACGACTCTGCAGGCGGCATGGAGGTCGATGGGGGTGGCCATGCTGCCGGCGGAGCGGACACCGGTGCTCTCAATCCTGTGGAGTCGGACATGGACATTGAATCATCGGCGTAGCACTGCCCATCATCTTGTATCGCGTTGTCAATGGAAACGATGAGACTCGCCTCCCATTCAAAGCCAAATGAGTAATCAGTATGAATAGAGACATCGGCCTCACCACAGTTAAACAGCAAGACTCTGCGGTTAGAGGCGGGACGGCAGCACGGACTACACGGCGGCAGCAGCACACGGCACTCACACGGCAGCACGGCACTTGGACGGTAGCACAGCACTCACACGGCAGCACGGCACTCACACGGCAGCACAGCACTCACACGGCAGTACAGGACTTAGAAGGAAACAAAAGCATTGACCATCCGTACGGCACATGAGGGAAAGATAGGAATGTCGCAGCATTGAGTATATCGGTCCACAGAATACATGCAGTAAGATATCATGGCTTGCCCTTCTTCCTCCCCCCACCCTTGCCCGATTTTTCGGTTCCCCTGCCGCGGATCGCTCGCCCTTCCCAGACTTCTTCTCAGAAGTCCCTCCACTCCGGCGCTTCTTAGCGGGTGGCTCGTCAGCCCCGGAACCACTTTCGTCTTCGTCGTCGACGTGTTTGGCTGACTTAGGAGGGGGTCGATTCCTCTTGTTCGTCTTCTTGGGGGGAGCCGGCAGCTCATCGTCGTCGTCTTCCTTGGCAGCATCTGGCCATTTCTTCGGCTTCAAGGAACCAGTGTCCTTCCTGGTGACTCTATGTGGCGGAGGTGGGGTCCGCGTCAGCTCGGCAATCTGCTTGGTGATCTTGGCACAGAACGGGAGCAAATCATCCTCGATGCTTTCAAATCCGAAGCAGGACTGGAGGACGTATGGGGGAATGCTGCCGTCCTCCGGCTCTTCATCCGGATCGCCAGTGGCAAACTGGGATGCCTCGATATCATGGATGACCATTCCGACCGTCAAGGCAATGAGTTCGAGTTTCGCCTTGCTGACATGCATCTCGTTGTACCTGTTCATGGTGGGGTTGGCATTCACCCACTTCATGAATCGATCGCGTTCCGTCTGTTTGGTGTGCAATGTGGGCGAACACCATGCTGATTCGTACTTCCAGGATCCCCACTCCCATTGTAAGGCCTTTCCGTCTGGCTTGCCGACTGCCGGCTGCAACGGAAGTGATCAGGAGGACGCGGGCACTGCACCGGGACGCACTCACCATCGAGAGGATGGATCGAACACATGCCTGGTATACCGAGGATTGAGACAGCCCCAAGAGGTATGCACCTCGGCCGCCTTCTTTCCTGACGGCGGCAGCGGGGGACTCCGGATGTAGAGAGGGAATGTCTTTGGGTGGTGGTGGGGACTCATGTCGAGACGACGGCGCAGGTGACGGTGACTGCCGTGGGACTCACTGGCTTCCTTTTGCTTCTTGACCTCTCTACGGCCACCCTGGTTCCGTCTCCGGGGGGGCTTTGAAGGACCTGCGTTCGTCAGAGCCTCCACCTCACTCTCGTCTTCCGCCTCTAATTCCTCGCCGAGATCGTCCTCCTCCTCTTCTTCTTCATCCGAGCTGCCGTCCCTGGCAGAATCCCACCCATTGGGATCGTCGGAATCAGGAGCTGAGTCCGATGGCTCAGTTTCCTCGTCGTGATACTTCCCATTTCCTTTACCCTTCCTCGTTCCCTTCTCTTTCGCCTTGCCCTTCCCTCTCCCTGCCCCCATTGCCTTTCCCTTTCCCTTTCCCTTTCCCTCGCCTTCATCCTCCTCCGAGTCCTCATCATACGCCCGCTCCACCGGCGGACGGGGCCTATTGTCCGAGCCCTTGTAGGCCTTGAACTGGAAGGTGACTTCGCAATTGTCGTCCGCCTGCCGTTCCCTCCAGTGAGCGAGCAGGGCATCCACGTCGTCCTGCACCATCTTCGTGGGCTCCCTCAAGACGAAGCGCCTCGGCACATGCGACGACTCGATGTAGTCCTTCGGCGAGGCCTGAATGGCCGCCCACGGCACTTTCGCATTGGCTTTGCCGCAGCACAACACTGTAGGATGTTATGTCTCCGATGAATCACCATGAGCTCAGTGCTGCAACAGAAACTCACCATAGTGCATGGACAGAAACTTGGCAATGATTGCCTTCTTGTCCCGCAGGGACTTCACTCTCTCGTCCGTCCCCGCCGGAATGATGGGCAACCCCTCGTCGTCGAGATCCATCTCCGGCCTGGGAAGCTTCTTCTTCCTCTTCGGCAGGTCGTCGTCGCTGTCGTCGCCGGCATCCTGCTCCGGCACTGCAAATATGTGAGCTGCCGTGGGCGGGGGACATGGAGAAGTCGACCACGACAAAATGGGACTTACGGAACTGGGTCGCAGCATACCTCCTCCACAATTCCACATAGCTGTTCTCATCCCACTCCTTTATGACGTCCGTCACCAGATCGCCGTTGCCGATGGAATCGTTGTTGTCAAAGCTGACCACAATGGCGTGTCCATTGGTGAGTCGAAGCATGTATATGAAACAAGGGGCAGGCGCACCATGAGACATTGACCTTCCATTGACAGCCTGGAATGCCCCGAGCACCCACACCCGCATCCCCAACATCTTGAAGACGTCCTCGGCGAACTTCTTCACAATTTTGTCCCCCTCCTTCACCACCAACTTCCGCTGCTCCTCTGGCAAAAACCCCTCCCGATTCTGCCTGTTCGCCTCTGCTTTGAGCTCGTCCTTCTCCGCCTCCGTCACCCATCACAACTTGCGAAACGGCCTTCTGATACACCCCCAGCCACTTTTGTCCTCCTGGGCGATCGCCGCTGGATAAATCCTTGCAAATGTCGTCGATCCTAGCCTTGTACTTCTCTTGTACCACGTGCCGCCATGTTTTTTCCTCATGTAATCCAGCTTCGCCTTTTTTTCCTTCTTCGGCTGATGATTCCGGAGGTTCTTCTGGACAGCCTGTGGACAGTGCCAGGTGAGTCTACCTCAAACATCCCTGGAACTGAGAAGGGGCTTACTTTGAGTTGGGCCTTGGTGAGGGGGGCGCCTGTGAGCACGCCCATAGCTTTACCGAGCTCTTCCAGGATCTCCGTTCTCTTCGGCTGGTCTTCAGCTGCATTCCAGGCCGGCCGTGCCTGGTTAATGAGCTTGTTCTGCTCCTTGGTCCAGTAAGACTTTGCCATGTTCGAAAGAATGGGAATGAAGGGGAGAGTGTTGTGTTGAAATCCGTGGTTCGGCTAACAGCTGCACTCAGCAACGCGCTTGGTATCAAGTGTCCATGTGATCGCGCTGCAAGTACTGTGCGCCATCTGTAAAGTCCCTTACTTGTAGTGCATTGGTCCCCATCCTCCTACTATTCAGAGAGGAAACATGCCAGGCAAGCGAAGGTACCGTCAGACGTCCCAGTGGTCCGGGTTGTTCGGTGGAAAACTGTCAACACGAGCAGGGGTGCTCGAAGCACAATGATCAGTGTCGATGATAATACCTCTGGCTCATCTCTTCCCAGCACTCCTCGTCGCGCGACCCCTTCCTCGGCGTCACGCACTCCCGGGCGACGTCTCCCTGCTCTGGCACTGAGCCAGGAAGACCATCCCATAGAACAGCCTAATTTTGGAGCCCCCCAGGTGGACGCAATTAATACATTAGATACGAACTCTACTTACATCATTTGATTCCTGATTCACCAGACCCAGCCAGAATTTCTCAGAGATTGGATACATCGGAAAGGGGCATACCTAGAGAGACTATATCAGCAAGAAGCCGGACATACTCAGCATGCTCGACGCGAAACTCATTCAGCTGACACAGAGTGCGAGAGGAGATGCACCTCTTGTCGAGTCGAAGAGGCTACTTGGCGGTGTCTTCACTGTTTCGGGAGGCCTACATACTGTACCTTGTGCTGCAGGAAACAGCATGACGGAATCCTTTTCACCGTGTCGAGAAGTGGACCAACAACCTCATTATTCTCCAGCATGGCTCGCCGAGGCTGGCGTTGTGCTGCAGCTCGGCCACGGGAGGGGAGAATTCCAAGCCATCGGCAATACACTTCGGGCGACTCTTGGAGGACGAGGACGATTGGACATCAGATGAGGAGGACGACAACGACGTAGAGGCTACGCAGCAGCCCACAGCAGAAGTGCCGATGGCAGCCGCCCTGCTGCCGCCCACATACACGGGAAATCAGACCGCCATGGTCATAGTAGATACAACAGGCATTCACCGCATACCCGTGTGGTGGTGTGGATGTGAAGGGGCACCTTCGGACGAGATGCAGTGCTCGACATGGCACTGTACCCCGCGAGCCATCGAAGGGTAAAAAAGCTGTTTCACGTTCCGGGTATTGGACGACTTCCTCCTGGGACAATCTGGAGTGCAAGACGTCCGCACTAACTTTTACCAGCAAGCTGCGACGGACCACCAACAGCACATTTCCAGACAGGTGCCGGTGAGCATCACCTGTCACCTGACCGTCCAGACCTCTCTCACACATGCTCAGAATCGATACCAGGAGTTGCTCAGAGTGTCCCGGCAGTGGGGACATATGAAGGACATGATGAGGCATGGTTTTGGATATCCCGGGCGTGCACGGCCTGGTCCGGGAGACCTGACTTTCTTTTGTGCGGCATGTCCCCAGCCGGGTGTGAATTTACCGCCGGAGTGGAAGGAGGATGAGAACCAGTGCGTGTTGTGATCAGGTCTTTACTTTAGTATGCAATCTCACAGATACCTGCACAGGCTGATTTACACACGCGGATTCATGATGGACGGCAATTTCTCTGCCGAGCACCTCAAAATGCGAAGGCCTGCCAACGACGTCGCTATATCTGATGGCACCGGCTTCATGGTTGGCGAAGGCCGATATAAGGCCCACCTCAAAGTTGCAAAGGAG
>JABYQE010000105.1:0-93651 GCA_022376435.1 Amylocystis lapponica
GGCCGTCTGTCCCGCTCCGGCGCTCCGTGGTGGAGTGGCCTCACGTGGTCAAGACGCGTCGCGCATGTGACTCATGTGGCCGTCCTCATCGCGTGCACACGAAACTGACCACTTGGTATTAGGATAACATTCAACAAAGCAAAGATACAACGAGATTCTACCAATACAACAGAATAAATAGACATAAATAGCAGAGATCCGACAAAGGAAAACCCGAACACCGTGACTACGCTCCTTCGTCAGGCAGGGTACCGTTCGAGCGCGCGACACGCCGCCATTCAGCGTACTCGCTCTCGAGTATGTGCCCCGCCTCCGGAGCGCGCAGCTTTCCCAACCCTGGCATGACCGTGAAGTACTCATGCCGAGGTGTCGCGAACATCTTCGTCTCGAACATGTTCGCCGAGTTCACGGCGCCGGGTACAGTAGCCGCAACTTCCCCGCACTTCAGGTTAGCGTTGAAGTGCTTGACCAGGCGATCTGGTCGTGGGTACTTGATATGGCAGCTACTGCACTCGTACCGCGGGGGAAGTGCCGGTCCATGTGACGACGGACATCCCGCACAGTTCCCTGGATATGCGACATGCAACCAGAGAATAGACATCCGTGAGGCCCCGCAGCCGTCCTCTTGCACGGCTGGTTTTCCTTGTCGTCCTGTACAAAGAGTCAGTTTTGGAGACATCGCGACAAAGACATGGGCACGTACTTCTTCACGCTTCCTCTTCCGAGACGGCTCCACCTCCGCCACTCTCACCTGCCTTGAGGGTCCCGCTATAGGTGCCTCAACCACGACCCTCACCTGCCTTGAGGGTCCCGCGATCGGTGCCTCAACCGTGACCGCGGCCACCGGCACAGGCGCGACCTCAGCAGCGACCTCCACCTCCACGTCGGCCCCCACACCGACCTCAACCTCTGGCGCCGCCTCCCAACCCCCAGCGACCTCCGCTGCTGCCTCCACTACATCCTCCCGCTCCGGCTCCGCCATTTGCTGCGAAGGCTGCAACACCTCCGTTGTCTCGACCTCTGCTGCCGGCCGAAACACAAGGATATCCGCCACCGGCTGAGGCTGAGGCGGCGGAGGCGGCGGGAGCGGTGGAGGGGGAGGGGGATGCACGTCACTCAGGTGACCGGAGAACGGCATGTTGGCCGGAGCGAAGTGCTCCGGACAGAAGGAGACCTGCCATGGAAGATCCACAACAGGATCGGCGGGTAAGGCAAGCAACTGGGCCACAAAGTCGACCCAGTCAAGCTGTATCAACGTGAGACATTACACGAACAGAATGGGAATGGAGCACGTACATCTGTCCCGGCATCCGGGACTTCAAATGTCAACGCGCCATCTTCGAACAACTCCCCGTTGTAGGCGGGGAGGTCGAAGATGTCGTTCAAACCAAGCATAAAGGAAGCAATAACGACACAGATGTGTCGATGGGCAGAGGATCGCGGCTGCCGGTGTAACGAAAAGTTGGGGGAGTGGGAGGCAGCTGCAGCCGCCTTTATAGGGATCCCAACATCCCGTAGACCTCGCAGTTCCGGATGTACACATGCGCTTGGGATGCAGGGTCCATTTCCCATTTTGGTTTAGGCCAAGTGCGGCGCAACGGCGAGAAGCCCATTGTGTGGCCCCTAAACCGGAATCTCGCCACGAGATCGGCCAAAACACAAAGGAACCTTTGGGGGAGCCGGCACGCCTCGCGTCTGTGAAACCGTACACGAGTCAGAAGCTTGGAGTCAAAGGAAGCCCTTTGCTTCCCAGGTGTTTGATAGCCTGGTGGCTGGATTCCACGTACCTCTTTCGGGTTCTCCCGCAGCACGAACGGAAAATCCAGTGATGGCATGCTGTAACTCAAAAGCGAAATAATGAGTGAACAAACTCCGCCGACCAAAGCTTACTGCTCATGCACCGGGACTGCTTTCGTGTGGCAGGAGATGGGCGCTCCAGGGCTGGATTACAATTGTGATAATCTCAAAGGGTGGTGTGACAGCCCAAAGGTGTCTCCTGCTGGAATGCACGGTGGTGAAATCCGCTCCATGTCGTGTCGAGGTAGACAACGCGCACAAGAGATGGCGGCAACACACGCACAGACTGCGAGTGGGAAGAGCCGTTATTGAACCACCAATCAGTGCGCGACCTCTGTCGTCGCGAGTGGGTTGTCCACGGCGGTGAAGGCGATAAGCCTCCAAGTTGGGAAAACATGATGCCCATTGTGCATATCCCACCATAGATAATGGTCACCACCAGCGTGAGTATACGAACAAGGCAACCTCTCAGGAATATGGAATGGGTTCTGTGGGAGGTTGTCTCATCGCCAAAGTGCTTGTCTTACTACTAGCCAGGTACCGTTGTGATGTTCTGTTACAGAGATACTGAGAACACCACGTCAGTCTTGAGCTGACATGGATAGATTTTGGGCGAGTTCACCGTTCAGACATGCGTCACCGCGACTTGTGGGCCACGACACGGGTACCGTCCCCGATTGTCGCTTGGAAAACACAGACTCTTGTCCCGAGTTTGAGGCTTCAGCTTCAATGGTCTCGCCACTGAATTGAATATAGGAGAGGACACAGATCGAGTACAACTCGGAGGTCGCTGCTTGTCGCAGCCCCGGGGCAGCACCAGCACTGTCACGGTGCACATCGCCGGGTGGAAGCGAGCGCCGCTGGATATCCCGATCCAGCAATCATCCGAGATCGCATCAGCACCCGTCTCAGAGCCACATGTTCATCGGGAACTTCTTGTCGTCCACGGCCATAGCAAGTGGAATGTATGACATCCAGAACTCTTCAATCTTCCTCTTCGTCACGACATCTGAAGGAGAATGCAGACAAGATGGCGTTGGACGACCGGAGACGACTCTTTCCCACCTTCACCACCAAACTCGAGAAACATCTTCAGTCGGAATCGTGAGGGTACTGCCAAACATTGCAGTTATGTGTAGGTGGCCAGGTCAGCCGTATGCATCCTGATTTGCCTCACAACTACTCGCCAGAATTAGGATTCAAACAAGTCACTAGCTCTGCTGCAGTCTCCACTCGAATGTTTGCCGTCTGTCAGGCAAACGGTCTGCGCTGCAACGATGGTATAAAATCCCTGGCATGCCTCCCAGCTCTCCTCACTTCCGACGCCCATCTCCTCAAGAGTATTCTGCGCCTCAAGTCAATCGCCCTCTGCCATGTTCAGCTTTTTTCGCAAAGTCTGGTCTCGCATCGTCAGCTGCTTCGTCTCTGCGCCCAAGGCCGACCTCGAGCTCGGCATCGCTCTTGTGATCCCTGCAATTGCATCGCCGGCTTCCTCGCTCGTGCCGATGGCTCCCTCCGCTGTCATTCAATACCCGGCCACCGTGCGCGTTGCCAGTGCAGCGGACAAGGATGCCTGTGAGTATTTGAGCCGCCGTTGAGATGCAAACTTCCATCGCCGACACTAACGTGTTCCTCCAGGTAACTACGGTTACGAACGACCTCAAGTGAGCAGCTCTGCAGGCGTCTTCTCTCCCATCTCGTCTTAGTAGGTTACCTACTCTTCGTCGATTACGCTCCATCTGACACCGATGCTGTATCTGCCAGCTCTCGCTATCCTTCGCCGTCTCCGATCCCGAAAGCCTATCATCCGTCATCGAAGCCTAATCTGCACGTCTATATCCCAGCAAGCTCTCCGCACTTCTCAGCACGCCACTCGCCTAATTCGACTTGTTCCACTCTGAGCTACTCTCCGACTCTGTCAGCCGCTTCAACTGCTTCGACCTCTGCACCTACTACGCCGGACATTGCATTTTCCTTGGATGGTACCCTGCACGAGCTTCCGTGTGTTATCAACCCCAGCGACGGCAAACCGACATGGACCTACTACGTACGGGACCCCGACCGCTTCAACAACACCAAGTTTCGCAGCAAGACACCTCCCCTGCAACTCAAGCCTACCGACATAGTGCCCGACACGGCATCGCACACACCCTCCAGCTCCGACTGTGGATCTTACCTGTCGCCGACGGAGGATGTCCGGCCCTTGACTGGCAGCAGCACTGTACCCGCCTCTCCTGCACACGACACATCGATAGCAGATCCATTCGGCACGCACGTGGAGTCGTTCTTTGTGGACGACGCGACGCGGGACACGACCGTCGCCGTCGTACCGCACCCTAACTTGTACGACTTCTCCGTCTACCGATCGGCGGCGGATACGCATACACCGCAGGGTCAGCCTCCCAGTGCGGGTGGTCAAATTTCGGACGAGACCGCAGTGGAGACGCCAGCCACCGAGGCGGAGCAGCGCTCAACGGACGCTCTTTCCTCGGCCTCCACCACCATGCAGCCTGAGACGAAGGTTGCACGCAGATCGAGCCAGCTCCGCCCGCTCATCCTTCCGCAGTACGTCGCACGCCGCCTCTCCGGCACGAGCCCTACCCCCAGCCCGCACGTGCCGCGTCCGCTCGTACTCCCGTTGAAGGTGGCACAGCGCAGTGCATCCCTCTCCGAGGCTCCTAACCCCGCAGCCGCCAACATCTCGTGCTTGAGGCCAAGCATGGCTCGTTCTGCTACGCTCCCGTCCACGACGCGCAAGACGTCTCCCAAATCTGCAGAGGACGCGTCGCACCGCCTGTCGCGGCAGATCGAGGACATCCTACAGATGCTGGATAGCCCATGCCGGAGCGCGGTGCGGAACGCGCAGCCAACTAGCGCCGATGAGTGCGCATATGCCAATGACGCGTTCATGCTAGACGAGGAAGAAGCACAAGTCGGCGCGTTTACCATCGCAATCTAGGCCTGAACTTCTTCCCAACGAGTTCTGCCAAGCCACTCGATGCTCTACGCACGGTTCCCCATGCTTCGACTATTCCTTCTCAAAGCTTAGCTTGTTCATCGTCTTTAATGCGTCACAGTGCTCCATCTTTCTCCACCGCTTTCCATGGACTGTGAACATCGAAGCTCTATCTCCCAGTGAAATCCTTCACCTTTTGAAACGACTGTGTTTCCCTGCATGCTTCTTCACCTAATTTGCGTCCGCTAGCAGCTATTTCTCCTATCTATTTTTAATATTGTCACATCGAGTCTCCCACCACACTGCATCTATTACCATCTCACCTGTAGCCCTGTCCCACGATCGTAGTCCGTAATTGCAGCAATATATAGCGTGATTTTCTTTTAATGGACGCCTGATCCCGGCCGTTCCGTCTCATTAATTCCATCTACTAGTGGCGGACGACGCCTGTCGGAAAGGTGGGAGCGAGACCTGGGTGTTAAGGACGATGGCGTACAGTTTGGAAGAAGGCTCCTGCATACGGATGGCGATACTGCCGAAATATGCATAGCTATAGCTAGCGGGGCCCGGTGGCATCGGGGTGAAGAGGAGTGCGGAGGTAAAGGTCGTCGACGCGCATGGCCGGCCCGGGAGTCGACGCGGTCTCACGTGGTCAAGACGCGTCGCGCATGTGATGTGGCCCGCATCAGACAAATTCAATGGCCTCACGCGCAGAAGTCCTAAAATTTTTAAAGGAGGACTCGATACAGAACACTAGACACGGTACAACAAGATAGCGGCGCACAGAGGCTAGGGATAAATACTAATAACTTATACCACTGGCAGTCACAAAGACAAACCCTAGGCCTACGCGCCCAGAACGCCGGGTGCAGCGTCCGGGTACGCCTGGCGGGACCACGCCGAATACTCTGCCCACAGCAGGTGGCCCTTCTCTGGGACACGCAACTTCGCGAACCCAGGAAGCACTGTGAAGTGACTCGGGTCGGCGAAGATGTCTGTCTTGAAACGGCCTGTGGCAGGGTCAACCGCCAGTGGCTCTGCCCGAGCCCGCACACCGCATCCATCGTTGGCCTGGAAGTGCTCCACCAACTGGTCTGCGCGCCCGAACCGCTCGCCGCATTGGGGGCACCAGAACCGAGGGTGGAAGTGCGTGTCCATGTGTCGCTTGATGTCGCGCACAGGCCCCGCAATGTGCTTGTGGCAGTCCTCGTGAAGGCACGGGTGTCGGGGTGCACGAGGCTTGTTCTCTTTATCCTGAGCAAAAAGTTAGTCTTGGACGACACCGCGACAAAGGGGCGCATACGTACCTGAGTCTCCGCCGTGCGCTTCCTCTTTTCCGAACGCGCCTCTTCCCCTGCCGTTCCCACAGCCGCAGCCCGCTTCCTCTTCCTCGATGGCCCTGCAGCCGCTACGGCCCCTACGCCCGCCAGTCTCGACGGCCCAGCGATCGGTGCCACAACTGCGCGTGCGGGCACCGATGCTACGTCCGAAACTCTCGCCAACTCGGTCGCCAACCGACGCTCCATTCTGGCCTCCCAACCGTCCAAGAACCGGCCGCCGACAGCCATCTCTGCTTCACCTTGAAGCAGGCGAGCGAGGATGTCGAACTCGCGCCGGCTGTGGTGCAAGGACAACTCGCTGATATGGCCCGTCCATGGGACCGGTGGTGACGGGAGGGAATTGGTGGCCTAGATGGAGTCAGACGATGTCACAGTACTCTGAAAGCTGAGCAGGTACCTGAGAGCCGGAAACCGAGGCGTCAAACACGACAACATCCGCCTTGAGCTGCTCGCTATTGCTTCGAGAGCCGCGGTTGAGGTCGTTGAAGGTTACCATGGTGTAATATGGTGGTGATGGTGTGGAGGTAATGTGTGGCGATGGCGGAAAGTTGGGGGAAGTGGATTGCAAAAGGTCCATATTTATAGCAACCGCAACATCCCCTCGCGGCAACTCAGACGATCCACAAAGGCTTCAGAATTACAGAGTCTATTTCCCATTATAGACTGGGTCGCATGCATCAAAACGGCGAAAACCCCGACCCTGAACCAGAATCGTGGGCGCAGACTCTGTCAGGATGGGCCAACTGAGACACCATCTGACGAGCCACAAAGGATCCTTTGTGAGGAAGCACGGCCTGCGCCTGTGAAGCCACACACGAGGCGCGTCAAAAGATGCCGGTGCTTCCCAAGCGATTGGTAGCGTGTTGCTTGCGCAGCAAAGCTTCGACCGCACCTTCCCCGGGTTATTCCGGTCCAAGATATAGGCCTGCACTGGTGCGAACAGCCTGGAAAATAGAACAATGAGCAGGATGAAATAATTTAGAACTCCACCGCTCAAAGGGACCGCCAAAACGCATCTGGGTAGCGCCCAAGAATGCACCCCGAACTGGGCGCTCCTCGTCTGGACCTTTATTCTTGAGATCGAGGAGATAGAAGACATGCTCGGCAGTCTGTCAGTCCTCAGAATGCTTTCCGCCGAAGACCCCGAACGCCATAGTACAGACCACTATTGCGCGCAACACTGGACCCTGATAGAGGTCACCAGCCGGTGGTCGTACATCGTCTCGCGAGCAAATAGAGAACCCCACCTATTTAGTCTGGCGCAGGACATAGAGTCTGAATCTTGGAGCTGTGGGACACTTGAGCACGCGCCGCCGATGCTGACACGAGCTGATTGAAGTCACCCGACAAAGCGTCGAGGTCGTCACAGCCTACAGTACAAGTAATGCGTGTTAGACTGCTCGTGGAATCAGTAAAGGTGTCTTCCACCGTAAAAGTACAAACATTCTAGGTCGGGCACAACGTCAAGGCATACACCGCAAGCCTCATAGAGGCTAGATGGAGTCGCACCTCCCCGTCAGTAAGAGTCCAACAAATACACGTATTGAATCCACTCAACCGTCAACGAGGCGCAAGGCTTATATACCGGTGTTCCTGGACAAACCGCGCTTCGGGTTGCTGGAAGTGTGCTGCCTATCACCCAGAGACACAGTTGGCTTGTCTCCGTCCGCGTCAATGAGGTGTCAGACCTGAAAGTTCCACATGTGAGCCAACGTTGCTGGACTCTGTACGAAACAGAAAAAGAAAACATCACGCCTCGGCGCACCATCTACCATACGACAAGGGCAGCGCTTCGCAGAAAAACATGGTGTTGTGTAGAGAATATGTGGCCCTTCGCATATCTGTGTTAGAGGATCTGCGAGAGATGGCCAACAATCTCCCTCGTAAGATAAAAGTGGACTTGATTGAATGAGACAACAACCGGCAGAGCATCAGGGTAGCATGCAACCAAGACACACCAGGATGCTAACGATACAGCAAAGATAAACACGCACACCTGATACAGAAGACATAACAATGGAAAACCCGAACACTACGCTCCCTCGTCAGGCAGGGTACCGTTCGAGCGCGCGACACGCCGCCATTCGGCGTACTCGCTCTCGAGTATGTGCCCCTCCTCCGGAGCGCGCAGCTTTCCCAACCCTGGCATGACCGTGAAGTACTCATGCCGAGGCGTCGCGAACAGCTTTGTCTCGTATCTGTTCGCCGACATCACGGCGCCGGGTACAGTAGCCACAACTTCCCCGCACTTCGGGTTAGCGTCGAAGTGCTTGACCAGGCGGTCTGATCGCGGATACTTGACATGGCAGTTCCTGCACTCGTACCGCGGGGGGAAGTGTCCGTCCATGTGGCGACGGACATCGCGTGCAGTTCCCTGGATGCGCGTCGCGCACCGAGATAATAGGGAGCTGTGTGACCCCGTAAACGCCCTCTTGCACGGCTGGTTTTCTTTGTCGTCCTAGACCAGGAAATTAGTATGCGACAACACCGTAACAAAGGCGTGAACACATACCTGCCTCTCCTTTTCGACATGCTTCCTTTTCCTGGACGGCCGCACTGCCTTTCCTGAGCGGCTTCTCGATGGTACTTCGACTGGGCGTGCTGGTGGTGGTGCAATTTCTCGACCTCCAGCGACCTGCGGCTCCACTGCCTGTTGTAGAGGCAGTGATGCTTCAGCACTAGCCTGCGCAGCCGCGTCCTCCGCTGCAGCTTGCAACACGATGGCAATGAAATCCACCTCCTGGGGCACAGGGAAATGATATCGACGTCAGTCATGGGAGGATCATAGTAGAAACAGAGCACGCACCTGTGTACCGGAAACCGGGACATCATCCGCAAAGTCGAGATCGTCGTCGAACAATTCCCCATTGTACGCAGGGCCGTCGAAAATGCCATTCAGCGAGAGCATGAGGAAGATATGAAAGTGTCGACGAGCAGAAGGGCCACAAACGACGAGGGTAACGGAAAATTGAGGGAGTGAGCCGCACAAGGACCCGCATTTATAGAAATCCGAGCATCCTGCACACACCGCAGGCTTTGACATGGAGCCACAAACATCTTGAATAGCACAAAGGCTATTTCACACCTTGGTCTTCATCGAGCACAGCAAAACAGAAAGAAATCCATTGTGTGCGATCCTGAACCTGGATCTGACGACGTACAAAGACATTCTTTGAGGACAGACAAGCTTCGCACTCGTGAGGCTGTGCACAAGGGGTGACAATCGTCATGGTGCCCTGACAAAGCAGAGTTGAAAGCTCTGTGTCAAAGGACGTCATTGCTTTTTCGAACGACCGACGGGTTGGATTCTACGCACGCATATTTTCAGTTTCCATTGCACGAACAGAAGATCAGACCTGGGGTTGGGACGTTCCAACTGATCGCACTTCCTTCTCAATTTGGCAGTGTGCTATGCATGCAGCCGTCGAGGATCTGGTAATGGTGTACAAAGGAAGGAAGAAAAACATGTATCACTGAGATTGTCAGCAATTCATAATGCTGCAGGATCAGATACCCTCTAAAAGACGGCTATGACTGTGATTCAATGCTGTATGATAGCTCACCGAGAAGAAAAAAACATGGCGTAGTCAATCTTATCGCATTGTCTGAAACCGCTCCAACGGTCCGGATGTAGCGGTGCCATCGCACTAGAACCGCTGTGAACGGATGTAGTCGGACTTCCTCATAATAAAGCGGGGAAGTATACGATAGCTTGCCATGGAAGTGAGAAATGCACATTTGCAAAACAACACTACGCCTGTTGGGAATTGTCGACAAAGATTGAAGGGCCTGGAGGTGGGTGGTCTGGAGGTCTGCTCTATTTTAAAATAAAGGTGGTCAGTGCAGATATCATCAATCTAGACCTGATGCAATCGCGTAGTCCGCGAAGCCTGACCAGGGTGGTTGGGTATTGCCTGCGTTGTCAATCGCTGACCTGTTATGATAGAACCATGCCTTAAATTTAAATGCGAAGTGTTCTTGAAGCCTACTCAAGTCACCGCCTGAAATTGGTAGAAGTTCTTCCCAATATCGCCAAATTTTGTTCAAGTCAAGTAGCGTGCATTTGAGCGGGGATGATGATGTTGAACATGCACACCGTTGGTAGTAGGCGCGGTGGGAGTCTGCTGGTGCTTACTAAGCAGGAAGTCTAACCTAAATGCGGTAGCTACGCGGTCACGGTTTTGGCTCTTCGCTGGAAACACTTTCCGCTCGACTAGCCCACAGTGGTGGCTAGCTAGACGTGTCTTCAATGTCTCGCTGCCTCTTCAAGCTTCAAGCTCGAGTAGAATTCCGATCGCTGTGACACAGGCGTTTTTCGCACCGTCTGGCGGGCATCACCCTCTCCGCGGACAGACGTGCTGCCGCACGAAATAGCTCACGCAAGCCTCGATATTACACACGTTTGTTCTTCTCAATTTGACAGAATCCCCCTTAGAACCATCCTCCCAATCCAAGACAAGCACTAGGTCTCGAGTCGAAGAGCTTATTTTTCCGAACCACGAAACCATCCTGGGAAGCCGTAAGTTATGTGGCGGCATCGCTTGCTGACTTGAATTTCCCCGATCGTTTGATTGAATCGGGCCGCCCTGTTAAAGGCTCAAGTCCCAAACAGCAGGTCTGCCTCAGAACGCTTACTTCCTCCGCGTACTGACTCCGGGGTATTCTTCCAAACAGATGACCGTTGTCCTCATACTATCGATGATCATCGACAGCCTAGTTCCTCCAAGAAATCAAACTCGAAACGTCACGGGCGAACCTTCCGCAGATCTTCAATGCCCGTCCGAAGAACATCTGCTCGAGCGAGACGTAAAGACTTACTGGCTCCAGCACTCGGCAGTCATCTGTTTGGTAGTGTGATTGCGGCGATTTGTCGGTGGGCTCTTCAAGTCCTCGCCGATCGCGAGGATAAAACGTCATAGACTTCTTTGGGTTGGGAAGGCTACTCTCCGCGATACTTCCACCGCACCATGAAGTCAGAGTCAGCCCTAGCTAGACACAGCAGCAGTCACGTCCACAGGACTAATTCGAGTACGTATTTGAAGTTGGGGTGCGGCATCAATTTGCTACTTATCACGTAGCATTCTTTGCCAGTGGAATTCTGTTGGCTGCGAGGAAGACACAACACAAGACCTGTCCGATCTGGGCTTCACATCACGATAGCAAACTGATATAGCGGTGGGGTCTTTTCGCTGTCCTTTTCGTGCTTTTTACATGTACAGTCTAGACTCTCACAGCCAAACGTCAATCAGCGTAATGATGGATCAGTCCACTGAGACTCCTGATCAGAAACGTTCTCCCTTCCGCATATTCAAACGCCAACTGCGGCGTTGTCGGTTTTCGATATTTGACACAGGCCAACGAGGTTGTCAGATTCGCACACCTCGCCGACAATCCTCGACGCAGGGTGCCTCCGGTTGACGATCGCAGCGCATCGGTCGCTGGTGAAATGCGGATCGTACACTTGATGAATGACTCGTACCGCCGGTACCGATTCGGATCGATGACCGCTCGGGTACTTGTCACTGCCAGTGCGACCGCGCTCGCGCATGAGTCGCATATGGTCCTCTTACATGTAACGACAGCGCGATGACCCATTCGCAGCAGTAGAATTGTCGGAAACGGCCAAGAAGTAGTCCGTGTTTAGTGAGAGGGCATCGCCCATCTGGAGAGATCTCTGCGTACTGTATTGATGGGAGTGCGTCGGGTATCTCTGCATCTAGATCAAGCCCGAGTTTTTATAATCGCCGGACTCCATAAAGCGCGGCGCCATTCGACGATGTTCGAATTCTCCACCGCCCGTCCAGCAGTCACCCCCTGCCCCTGTACTTTCCCCAGCTTCACCGTGGATGCCTTCGACACGAGATGGCGAGCCCGACGAGGAGACCGCGCTGCTGTCCAATTGCAACGCAAAGGGTGCCGCGAAGGCAGCGAGCGACCGGAAAGAGCCCCTGGCGGTGACCCCCCTCCCGATGCTGCAGATTGGCATCCTACTTGTCCTGCAGCTTGCCGAGCCCATCACGTCGCAGTGTATATATCCCTTCATAAACCAGGTCAGTCCTATCTCGTCCACCACCCCGACTGTCTTAACCGTTCTCGTGCAGCTCATCAGCGAGTTGGACATTACTGGTGGCGATGAGAAGAAGGTGGGGTACTACGCCGGTTTGATAGTGAGTGTCCATGCCGTTCGAGAGTGTACTGTGTGTGCTGACGAGCGTGCAGGAATCCCTCTTTTTCGCCACAGAGGCGATGTTCGTCCTGCAGTGGTCCCGTATATCAGACTACATCGGCCGCAAGCCTGTGCTCCTGACCGGGATGGTCGGGCTCGGCCTGTCCATGGTCTTTTTTGGTCTCTCAAAGACGTTCACGGGTCTCGTCATCAGTCGATGCCTCGTCGGGATGTTGAACGGCAATATCGGTGTCATCAAGAGCATGATGGGAGGTGAGATTGCACGTCCGAATGCGCAAAGGGATCGCGGACTGACAGTATCTCGAACAGAACTCACCGATTCGACCAATATGGCACAAGGATTCTCTCTGATGCCAGTAGTGTGGTCGGCTGGCGCAACAATAGGGTGCGTGTTCCCTAGTACCATAACAGAACTGTCGCTGATCTTAGTGCGCAGACCGTTCATTGGAGGAACACTATCCAAGCCTCATGACCACTGGCCAAACGTCTTCTCGGATCCATTCTGGACCGAATATCCTTATTTCCTACCATGCGCCGTATCCGCTTCCTTCTCCGCGCTAACATTTGTTATAACTGCTCTCTTCTGAAAGAGGTGCGTGCGAGATCACCGGCACAAACACCAAGGTCTGGTATTGACGGCATTGCAGACTGTCCAAAGACGCCCTCGTAAAGGGAGCAGGACCGCCTCCGAAGATACTCTAGTAGAAGGCCAGGACGAACCCAGCGAGGAGCCCGCCACCCTGCGCTCGCTCATGGTGTGGCCCGTCCTGCTCTCCGTCGCAAACTACGGCTCGCTCGCCCTGCTCGACATCGCGTACCGCGCGCTTCAGCCGCTCTTCTACGCGACGCCGATCGCGCTTGGCGGACTCGGGATGAACCCCGCGTCGATCGGGGTGGTGCTCGGGATGTTCGGGCTGATGAACGGCTGCTTCCAGGTGTGCTTCTTCGCGCCGATTGTGCGGCGCTGGGGCCCGAAGCGCGTGTTCATGGCGGGCATCGCCGCGTTCCTCCCGCTGTTCGCGATGTTCCCGCTCATCAACACGCTCGCGAAGCAAGGCGGGCGCACGCCGTGCGTGTGGGCCGCCGTCGGCGTGCAGCTCGCCTTCTCCGTCATCATGGACATGTCATACGGTGCGTCGCGCGCACTCTGCGTGGAGGCCTGTGTGCTGACGCCGGGGGCAGGGTGCACAATGATCTTTGTCACGTCGAGCGCGCCGAACAAGCGGTCGCTCGGCGCGACCAACGGGATCGCGCAGCTTGTTGCGGCGGTGTTGCGCGCGGTCGGGCCCGCGTCCGCGACGTCGCTCTTTGCGCTCTCGCTCGAGCACAACTGGGCGGGCGGGTATGGCGTGTACGCGATCCTCATCGCGCTCTCGTGTGTGCTGTGGTTTGTGAGCGTGCCACTGCCGCGCGAGGCGTGGAAAATGCGCGACGACTAGAGCGCAAGTGTATATTGGATGATGGGCAGAAGACGGTGCGGATCGTCGGATCCGTTACGGCATGACCGTGATGACAGTAACGAATGGGCGGGCGGAGATCGTCCCGCCCTGTTCTCGGACTGTATTATTAGACTGTTCGATGTGGTACTGCAAGTGCAATAGACCTGCAATCCCGTAACGCAATGGCCGCGTTGCCCAATAGCGGAAATGTATTTGCTGTGTGCCAGATGCCGCAGTACTGAACGGAACGATCAAGATGTCGCTCGGTCCTCGGTCCTGACCGCGCCCAACGCTCGACGCTCGATGAACTGTCATTCATGTGTCAATCGGCGGTCAAATATTGATCATGCCTACCAGAAAGCGGGAGGACACGGAGCGCTGTGCACTGTCCGTTCTGATGTCTGTCGACGCACTTTCCCCCCTTCTGAAACTTCTCTTCTCGGCGTGTGGGGCGGAAGACCAGGCCCCAGGGTTGGCTTCGGGCGCTGCACACCGTTGCGCGTGGCACCAGCATGGCCCAAGTACGAACGGACGACGAATGAGTTTTAGCAGCACGACAGATAAGCCGTAACTATGTTAATTGGTCCCGATTTGGATCAGCCCGCCGGAGGAGTTCAGCCTGAGGCACCCGCAGTCCCGCCAACACCCCGGAACGTTGAGGTAATCACCCCAGATCGAACCTGCCAGCGGACGCATGGTGTGCGGGGGAAGGAGCAGAAGAGGCAATTGGACAAGGTCCGTGGCAGTGCGGTCGGTCGTCTGCTGCACATGTTGTACGTGCGGAAGCACAGAGGACCCTGGGGGTGTAT
Organism: Amylocystis lapponica; assembly: GCA_022376435.1. Lineage (NCBI taxonomy): Eukaryota > Fungi > Basidiomycota > Agaricomycetes > Polyporales > Postiaceae > Amylocystis > Amylocystis lapponica. The sequence goes on from JABYQE010000105.1 coordinate 14,529, forward strand.
TCTTCAAGTTGCACCCTCTGAAGGCATGGCACATCTCCCAGTGCTGTACGGGGAAGACAATATCCGATTGGAGGGCCTCCGCCTCCAACTTGCAGGACAGAGACTCCATGGGGCGTTGGAGTGAGCGACATGCAGGAGAGCTGCTCTCCGAGAGCAGAATGAAATAGCAGGGCGCTTTGGAGCGGGATCGGAGCAGGAAAGGCAGGAACGGCGCGGAAGCGGCAGATGCCGAGAGCTGCCGGAGCGGAGCCGGGAGGAGATCTTGAGCCAGGTCTGAGCCAAGTCTGAGCTGCATCCTCCCACATCAAAATCCGGACTGGCTTTCAGCTCCTCGCCACCGCCTGCTCTCCCGCGACGACGGACTCCTCCAGCTGGCCTAGGCAGCCCTCCTCGTCACCCGCCTCAGACTACTCGTCCATGCCCACCGTCCCCAGTACATGTCGCTCGCTCTCATCTCTCGCAGACGAAGGCTTCATTGTCTCTCGGCTGGATTCACACATCCCCGACGACCGCGGCAGACCCACCCCTGACCCGGAGCTGGACGACATGGTGCTCATCCCAGCAGACACTGGAGACGCGGTGAGTTCGGTACGTCTTTACTCCGCGCATCGTCCGCACATTCCCCTCATCTTCCTTCCGGTAGTCTGATCAAGAGCTGCCCTTGCCCCCGGTTCACTCTGATCACCCCGCGAAGCCCCACATCACCCTCGAGAACCTCATCCTGCACTCCCCCTCGTCCATCGTCGGCACGCCCTTCGATCTCTCCCCGCGCTTCGAGTACCCCTTCCCCTCCTCTCCCTCCGAGCCAAACATGTTCATGCCCTACTCCGCGTCCCTCCACAACATCCCATCGCTGCTCGACGTCGGCTTCGCCACCTCACTGTCCACCGCCACCCTGCCGCTCTCCGCCGGACCGCGTACCCGTGCGGACCCGCGCGGCTACTCTCCTACGCATCCCAAGCTGCATCCCCGGGACCCGCCGGTGCCTCCAGGCCTTGCAAAGAAGAGACGCATTACGGGTGCGATCGCGTCTGCGCGCGCCCGGCCCCGGGGCGACAGCGTCCCGCTGCCTGGTGCAGACGGGCGAGATGCGCGATGGCCCAGGCCTAGCGCCGAGGCTGTCCGGCTGAAAAGGGCGAGCCTGGAGCGGACGTCGAGCGATGAGACAGTTGTCAGTTCCGTGTGTCCGGACATCAAGGTCGATCTGGTCGGCTCTGTCGAATTGGAGGTCGCCGTGGAGATCGCACCAACGTTGGCTGTGGAGGACGAGGTGGCTGGCGCGCGTGTGCTCGTGCAGACTCGCGGCGGACAGGATTGCCGTCGTTGGCGATGTCGCCCGAACATACTCAGGCCTTTGCAGTGGTTTCAACCGATGCGTGCGTTTCAGACTCGGAATTGGAGGACCCGCCTTTGTGCTCGTCACGAGATCTGCCACTCCCTGTTGTGGATCCCGCACTGCCGCATGAGGAATATCCCTCATTGCCGTTGTCGTTCACCGCACAGTCGGTCCCATCGTCCGCCACCGCCCGAGCTGCCCGGACACCGCCAGATGTGCTACAGATCGGTGACGCACAAAACGCGTCATGATAGTGTCAGACTGGAAGTCCGCCCGTGGCTGCGCTCGAATTCACATCCATTCGGTCACCTCCGCATCGTCACTCCCCCACCTATCTATCCGCGCCGCGTACGGCCCGCGCTTATGATCATCTCTATCGGGTTTTTGGTTTGTGTCACCTCCAGACTCCTCATGCAGGGACTCCGTGTACACGCATGCGGTTCCCTTCCCCGTTCCCGTCCTCATCTGCTGTATATCGCACACTCTGTACACATTCTGTCTCGTCGCAATTAGTCTCAATCCGCATACACGTGGGGTTGCATAGGTTCCGGGTTCTCGTCGGTCGCTGTTGTATGCATATATCAGTCGTTCGTTTCATGATGTCCACGGTGTGCGGCGTGAACGACAGATAGAATTCTCAATTGCGGGTTGACTCCGCTGGCCATATGTGGTGAGATTTTATTCCTCGGTACTACAAGCTAGGAGTTCGGAACGTCATGAACAATAGTAACCATTCGACTTTGTCTTTGCTATATACATCTCTTGGGATTAAAAAGGTTGCTATTCGCTCTAGCTGAGCTTATGAATCAACCTCGTATAGAAGATAGTCGCGGTCCTCGGCCTTGGAAGCATATTTAGAAGCGCATGGCAGTGCGGTCGTTGCGCGACGTTTACAATATTGATTCTTATCCGAAACGAGTGCCAATGAGCTGCCCAAAGGAACCTAGACTTCTATGATTACTGACTGTATACAACGAAAGCAATAGGAAAACATTGACAACGGCAAACATACGATTAATCACGGGATTCTGTGAATCAAAAGCCTCCCCAGACTCTTTGTCGAGAGTTTCTCCCTCTCTCCATCCGAGTACTCCACGTTGTACCTGGGAGCTCTACCCGGGGTTTGATCACATCCTCGAACCGTCAGCTCTGCGACATCGCCTGTGAGCTCATCTTCATAACGGATCTTCTGCCCAATAAGATGTGGCCCGACTACGTTGCCACCATTCGGGTTGCGAGGCGCACGAGACCAACGTTGCGAAGACGGGGTTTGATTTGTAATACCTTCGTCCTTGCAACGCTTGAAACTGTATGAACATCAGCAAAGGCGCATGCGATATGTGTCGACAGAACCATGCAACATACGCTATCGCATTAAAACCGTTCATGATCAGGGCGAATAATTCGTCCGACATAGGCTCGACTGCCCGCTCTAAGATGTACCGCATGCCTGCGTATGCTGCCATACTGATGGTGTAAAAGCTAGCGAATAAATGTCAGCGACGCGATATAGAAAATAAACACGCCACATACTCATGGAGGCGAGTTGGCTGCATCTGGCATATCTCATCACAGAGCGCGAACCATTCCGCCTCTCCATTCAGGTCTCCTTGTTTAGGCATAGTCGGAGGGCTAGGGTTTGCGGGATTGGCATTGAACTCCGCAACAGCTTCGTTGTAGATGGGCTGCACGTCCTGCCTCCTTGACTCAGGGCCGATAACGTACGCATTCTTTTGAAAGATATACGCGTAATGGGCCATCTTCTCTGTCAAAAACTGGATGCGTTCCTCTGAGGGGTAATTGGTGGGGAATTGGAGCGGGCATGGCGTAGCAACCTGTGAGGACTTGACGGTGGTGCCAGTGGTTGGAAGCTACTGAAGTTGCTTAGACGGCAGCTAAATATAATCACGTGACCGCGAGCAGTCGACGCGCGACTGCCACAGTGCCAGTAATATTCTTGATATAAAATGAGTGCCCTGATGAGTTGAACACAATTAATCACAGTGAGCTGTCCGAAAAACCTGGACTTCTATGATTGCTGACTGTATACAACGAAAGCAATAGGAAAACATTGATAACGGCAAACATACAATTAAGTATGGGATTCTATGAATCAAAAGCCTCCGCAGACTCTTCGTCGAAAGTTTCTCCCTCTCCCCATCCGAATACTCCACATTGTAGCTAGGGGTCATACCTGGGGTTTGATCGCATCCTCGAACCGTCAGCTCTATGACATCACCTGTGAGCTCGTCCGGATAACGAATCTTTTGTCCAATAAGGTGTGGCCCGACTAGGTCGCCACCATTCGGGGCGCGAGGCGCACGAGACCAACGCTGCACAGACGGGGTTTGTTTCAGAATACCTTCCTCCTCGAAACGCTTCAAGCTGTAGAGACATCAGCAAAGACGCAATATGTAAATTCGAACCATGCAACGTACGCTATCGCCTCAGAACCATTTAAGACCCGGAAAACGATCTCATCCGGCATGCGCGCGACTGCCCGTGACATGATGTACCCCATGCCTGAGTATGCCGCTATGCTCATGGTGATGAAGCTAGCGAGTAAATGTCAGCCACGCGATATGGAATGGACGTGCCACATACTCATGAAGGCGAACTGGCTGCATCTTGCATAGTTCGTCACAGCGCGCGAACCATACTGCCTCCGCTTCCGAGTCTCCACATCTAGGCACAGCCAGAGGGTTTGAAGGATCAGCATTAAACTCGGCAACAGCTTCTGCGTGGATGGGCTCCACGTCCTGCCTCGCTGACTCGGGGCGGGCGGCGGCCGAGAGTGTACGCGTTTTTTTGGAAGATATACATGTAAAATGCGCCCTTCTCTATCAAGAACTAGATGCGTTCCTCTGAGAGGAAATTGGTGGGGGAATTGGAGGTGGGCATGGTGTAGTAACTTGTGAGGACTTGAGTTAGCGGCGGTGGTTGAGATTGAGAAGCCTCTATATGTGGCCTGGAGATGCCCGTGGCTAGATATCACCACGTGGTCCACATACGTTGGCGATGAAGCACCGTACATGTTGCAATTGAATGGCTGTCAGTAAGTAATTGCCCTCGATTTCGGAAGTGTTCACTGGACTATGCTGACCACTTTGTTTAGTCTCATTGTGTACTTACTTTCTCCATCACGTTCCTCCGCTTGTATTGTGCAGATATCTAGATCAATGAACGGTGTCTCAGTGACGAACGAGGATGACACCTCAGCTCATCGAGCGAAATTTATCAATCGAGGAAAGCATCCTGGAAACTGACTTGGAGATGAGCGCCAAAACATATCTCATCTCTTGATTACGTACGTACGGTATCTACGCAGAGATTCATCTCTTCTGTAGCGCTGCAAGTTCCTCCTTCAGCTTCTTCAGCTCATCGACAGCCACCGCGACCTCCTTCTCCAGCTCTGGTGTCTTCGGCGTCCTCGTCTTCAGCTCACGCACTACCTGTCCCTGTTCCGCCACCTTCTGTTCCCAAGCAAGTACCTCGGCACTCTTCGATCCTGTGTCCTCCGTTGTAACCGCGGTCTTGTCTGCTGCCTTCTTGGCTGCCGCGGCTTTCCGCTTCGACATGCCGGGTGCGACATGCGTGGAATCCGCACCCGCTTCCAGAGACGTCGCGCTGGGCTTGATCCCGCCGAACTTGTCTCGCCACACATCCGCCATCTTCTCGTCAATCCGCTTGAACAGGTGCTCTGGCGCGCCGATGCGGTGCCCTGCGAGGATGTCGTGCGCGAGCACGTCCGGAATCGAGCGCGCTGGCGCGTTGAGCTGCTCGAGCATGGATTCGGCGGTCGTGGGCATGTACGGGAAGACGAGTGCGGAGAGTACGTAGATGAGGTTGACTGCGCGCGACACGACCTGTGCGCAGCGCTTCGGGTTCTCGGTCATCAGCGTTTTGTTGAGGCCGGACGCCTGGAGGTAGATATTGCCCCGCGCGGAAAGGAGCATGACGGTCTGGAGGCCGAGGCGGAGCTTGACGGACTCGAGGGCGTCGATGTAGTCTTTGAGGTGACCATTGACTTCGGAGATGAAATCAGCATCGATATCGTCGTTGGGTGAGAGTGGGCCCGGGGCATCTCCGCCGTCTGGAATGATACTGTCGTATTGGGACGCTACGAATTTCAGAGCACGATTAACAAAGTTTCCGAAGCTGTGAGGGAGTACTCAGTGATGCAAAATTTCCCTTGATATACACAGCTCACTTGTTCAAAAGTACATTGTTGTTTGCAGCAATCTGCAGGAAGGTGTTAGAGATGGACATAGTTGCACATAGACTGAACGAAACCTACGCAATCGGCCCAGGAGAACATCGAGTCAGCAGTTTCCGGCCTAGTCGACAGTAGATAGTACCGCCAGACTGACGTCGGAATGCCAGTTTCTTTGGCTGCAGGGCCAAACACGCCGCGGTTATGACTTTTTGAGAACTTTCCGCCCTCGTAATTCAAGTACTCTGCCGACAGACTCAGCAGAGACAGACAAGACATACTTCCAGATTACTAACCTGTTGTAGACAGATGGTATAGTGTTGTCCATGGGCGCCCGTCACCGATCTGCGTAGAAGGGAAGTAGATCGTGTGGAAGTAGACATTATCCTTGCCCATGAACTGGTACAAATGGACATTCTGCTGATTGAACCACCATTGTTTCCACTCCGAGGTATAATTGGCAGTTATACTGGGGTAACCGATGCAAGCATCGAACTACGGGACCTTAGCTGCATATTCCTAGACATGATGAGACGACATCACGTACCCACACATCTACATGCAAAAACGTCACGTCATATGCACGAGAAAGCAGTTTTAACATACTCACACATGACCTTCCCGTCCATCTCCTCGTCATCTGCGCCTCCGGTCTTCGGAACCGGCACACCCCACGTCAGATCGCGCGTGACAGGGCTGGGGCGCAGCCCGCCCTTCAAGCGCGCATCTACGAGCTCGCCGTCCGCATTGATGACCGCGTTGGGCGACCACTTGCCTTCCTTCCACGAGCGTCGGATCCATTCCTCGGTGCGCAACTGCAACGCATCGAGCTTGATGTACATGTTTGCGGAGGAGCGCGTCGTGATGGTGTGTGTCTTGTTGACCGGCAGCGCGGGTTTATGAGCTCGATCGCGTCAAGCGTTCTGCCGCACAAGTCACACTGGTCGCCACGCGCATCCTACAAGGGGCATGAGTTGACGTAGGATTCGTGGGCGTCTCAAGGAGACATACGTCGGCGCCGCAGTGCGGGCATGTCCCCTCGACGAAACGGTCTGCAAGGAATCTGGGGTTCTGTTAGGTCGGGCTGCACGGAGCGCAAGGTGGCACGCACTTGGAGCATCCTTGGCAGTAGGTCTGTTCTTTGATTTGTTTCTCAAGATAGCCATTTTTTGACAGATTTGAGTAGATTTCTTGACAGATCCTGGGGCAACTTCTGGTTCAACTCCTAAACAATGGCACGGAGGGTGGACACCTACTCGGTATGTAATGGGGTTGAGGTGCGGCCGAAGTGATCAAAGCTGCGGAAGAACAGTTAAATCATATTTGAACGAATCGGCAACGCGCGCACCTGAGCTCAAACCACTTGTACGTCTCAACATGTAAGACATTATACTTGTCACAAAGCTCTCTAGGCGTCAAGCCTTCCTTCAACGCTTGAGTCTCCGTTGCAGTCCCATATTCATCTGTTCCACATATGTATAGCGTTCTCCGATTCCTAGCCCCTACCGCACATACAAAATTTAGCGATTGTTTCGACCCAGATACAGAATTCGCGCACGATTGTAACTGTGATGAGATGTGAGCGTGAATGAGAGGGTCACACGATGAAAATGACTGCGACTGACCGAGCGAACACATCTGCACTCAAAGTGCTCCCGATAATGTTACCTGGATGATAGAAAGTTCAGCACGCATGAGGGGAGCCATGAAAACCCGAGGGTATCGCGTTCCTGCCATCCAGGCGTACAGGGTGGTACAACTACTGAGAGGCTGCAGTGCGATCTGTCTGCAAAGCATTCAAATCGGGCCTAATGAGAACCTGCAGCATATTTCACTTCAAGCTCTGCACTATCTGCCCCCCGGTAGGTGCGTTGAATGCGCAAAGGCGCGTACGAAAACACGACTTCCGATTTGACAGTTCGCAGACTCACCAAGGTGGGGTACATTGTTACAATAAGGCAAAGCAGATGTGATCAATACATTGGTTTCCCCGTCCTTGGGCAATCTACAATAGATCAGACTAGTTCGAGTCATTGGAAAACATAGATCTCGTACATCTGTTCGCCCGGCTTCGGAATTACACGCAAGAGACCCTCTGCGTCCCTGATTTTCGCAGACATTGAATACGGACTTGATGTAACGAGAAGAATACAAGGCGTTCAAACGAGCAACGATACAAAGCAATGGATGGATGGACGAAGAGGTTGAGAGACGACTTGCCAAATAGGCTACAGTCGAGTGACTCGCTCGGCGATGGGCGCTATGAGCCTCGTCCATCTAATCTACGCGTCGCGTCTTCTCCTCGACCACGGTGTGATCAAATTTGCCCACGACTCCTCTGGATCTGCTACGAACAACCACTTCACACCCATAGGAGGAACAGATGCTGATGACCGTCAAATCCTCAAAGCTGTAGCAACGGAGGTATGTGTCCCAGCTTGACGTGGATGGTGACAAAAGCTCTCTAAAACACCTGCAGGAACTTCTGTTGTGCTGTACCTTACAATGACTTTCACCTTTGCGCCAGACTTCATAGTGAGACTTAGATTGTATAGTGTGTGAATGTCTTTTTAACAACTCCAACATGAAGGTCAAGAGGAAACGAAAGCGCTCCCAGCAAGCCATTGATCCGTGTCTTGGATTCTATCCCAGTATTCCCTCATCTCCCTCGGAATTTTTAGGATCTATTCCTCCATGCGAACATGAAGCACACAAGAACATACCTAACGTATCCCAAATCACCCAGCCAGCTCAGACTGTCGCGGTCCATGCCAAGCAATCGCCTGACAGAAACGTGCTGACGGCGGTGACTGTCGAGGATTTTTTGCGCTGGTCTACGGAAGGTCCCGTTAAGCGCTATGGAAAGCGGGCTCGAAAACGAAACCAGGCGTCACCTGACAAAGACTATGAGCAAGATTCCGAAGACCAGGAGAGCTATCCCAAGCCGTTGCGTCATCGCAAACGTCGGCGTGCACTACGCATCTGTGCAAGCAGCGAGGCCGAGGACATCCCTGTTTCATCCACAGGCTCGGAGAAGCGTTTAAAACCTAGAATCACTCGATTCTCCAAGAGGATACTCACCGCGGCTATGCGCTCACATGTCGACCTCACCGCGAGCTCTTACCATCAGGACGATATGGATGTCACGCATATACTAGTCTCTCGTTTCCCCCTGACGCTCGTATCTGACGTCGAAATCCGTCCGACGGCAATGGACTCCCGTCAATGTCGAATCATTGTCGACCCCAAGAAAGCCCTCCCTATGCACGATGCTTGTTTTTCGGCACAAGGAACGGTTTCGCCATCTGTTGTCCCGCGTGTGCCTGTCACGCGAAGACCCATTTCTCAGTGGAACCCAGTGTTATTGGGGCCTCCCGCAAGATGCATACCTTCCGGGACAGGAGAAAACGCCAGGAATGCTCCTCCAGAAGAACGAAATGCTGTGCCGTTTACCCTTGTCTCACTAGAGGAACACGAAGCGTCTCTCCATGCGAGAAATAATACTTCCTCGTGAGCTCCTATTTGCTTTGGCCACGAAATACTACTATCTAATACGATGCTGTAGGCGCCATCATCCAGACGTGATGCACGATGACGTTCGCGGCATTTCAATTACTTCTGCCCGGCTTGCACGGATCGCCGACTATCCTCCACTGCCGTTCATTGCATCCTCACCGTCGAAGCAGAGGCGAAGTTGTCATACTCCTGATACTTCTGACTGCTCTGCAAATAATACTGAACACCAAATCTCCACACGTGGACCTCATCTGCCACCCCCTTCAATGCCGAACGATCATTCCTATATCCCGACTGTCTTATCCAGAACAACGCCACGGTGGTCCTTGCGAATGATACGAGCTGCAACCAGCGTCCAGATCTTTGCTCTGTTCTTGCAATTTCTTCGCCTGCGTTGGCGCCCAAGACTTCTGTGCTTGGCTGTTTGTCAGAAAAGCCCCTGTTCCGAAACTCCCACCTTTTTCAACATGTGGTCCTTCTGCTTCATCGGATTCGGTCGTCTCTTCGATGTCTGCAGTCCCTGTGGTGCAGATTCACCATCGCCTCTGGAAGCATCTCCTGTGGTTCATCTAGATATTACGCCCGAAAGTAGTTCCACGGTCGAGTCCAACAAAGGCATTCGGTTCGATTCTCTCCTTTTCGATGACCTGCCCGAGATCACCTCAGTTGACACAGGAAAGGTTGGAAATGTCGTACTCGCCATCCAATGATGCACCTCTCCGGAAAAACTGGTCTGATAGAAGTCAGCAGACTATGAGGAGGGCCAGGCTATCTTCCAGTTCACGTGTGGGGTCTCCTCGCCAGGCAGCAGCTATCAGCCGGGCGTGCCTGGATGCCAACTTCGCTTCTTGCTCCGTTCCGTCTGGACATCCACTCCCACAAGTACGAGATCACGGTAAGTGTTCACAGAATCCTCTCGTGTCGCGACCGTCTCCAGACTTATACATATATCCGGTGATGCTTGGTAGCCGTCAGATGTCATCTGGACGTGCCCTTGGACTGTTTCTCTATGGTCATTCCTCTCATGCTTGCGCAGCTCGCACAAACCCTCCCAGGCGCTCCCCTGCGCGAGGCTCCGGTTCCCGGCATCCCTCATTCGGCCTCGTTTCTGCGTACTGCGGCCCGGGAACATCTGAAACGGCCGCGTCTCTACCTCGCCGCAGCCTTGCCTTCCCAAACGCTCCGCTATTCTCCGGAGCCTTTACTCTGGACGACGAACATGATCAGGACAACACCGTACTTGACAGCTCGATCCGGTTCTTTGGTGTCTTGGAGTCTGGTCCCTCAGGATCATCTCCCCGCCATCAGAAAAGCGCTAGCGACCCCACATTTGAAGGATATGCCAAAGCTATGGCTGGTCACTGAGGAGGAGGCTTTCGTGTTCTGTCGACTTCTCCACAGCATCAACTCGCGACTGGTACGGAGCGCGCGCGGCCCGGTTTGGCCCTGTGCCTGACGTCCGGGATCTCAGGTGCCAGTGCAGTGTACTATCAGCAGTGTGCAATCCTTCCAAAGGACCAGTCAGACATGATGTACGAGACAAAAGTTGGTCCGTGTACCGTTGGAGAGCTCACAGCTTGACATCATCGATTGGATGCTCTCAATATGAATGTCAACGCATCGACGATGGTAGGCATGCAATTTTTCGTGTTTTTGATGTATACTATACAATGTGGAATGCGCAATACAGGTCATTAGACTCGTTCCCAAGCAGAATTATTACAGAACTGGCATGCTGCAGCGCGTAATCGACGGCGATGCCAGAGCCTACGCCTTCATCTCGATGTCCTGCTTCTCCGATAGAGGTGGAGAGCCGGTTGAGCCGTCCTGGTCGACGAACTCGTAGCGGTCGAGCCCAAGGCGTGCTCAATTTCCTCCTGGCGTGCCTTGTCCCCCGCGGCGAGACCCACTGAGCCAAACACGTCGTCCATCTCTTCGAGCGAGAGGCCCTTCGTCTCTGGAACCAGGAACAGGATGAACAGCCCTCCAAGGAAGGAGAAGGTCTACATGTAATGTTCCGGGTCAGTCCAACGCAGAGAAGGGATAGGGGGAAAACATACGCCAAAAAAGACAAACGTCCCGAAGCCAATATGCGTGAGCATCGTCGGAGTAACCTGGCCGACTGCGTAGGGACAGTACGTCAGTTACAATTACAGCTATGTATAAAGGCAAGATGCACCAATGAAGTTGTTCATCCAGTTGGACGAGGCGGCGATGGAGATGCCTTTGCCACGCAAACTGAGGGGCCAAATTTCCGCGACAATAATCCATGAGCAAGGACCTGCAATCATCCATCAAACAGTCAACATTGTGTAGAGAGACACAAGACCTTAGCAGCTACACTCACCCCAACTGAATCCGAAGCCGATGGCGAAAATCCACACGAGCGCACACGCACCCCATCCAGCAGCTGTGTCCTGCCTTAGCATCTGTGCACTCGATATGTGACATACGCCGCTACTTACCTACGTGCTGTGGCCACGAATCGTGGTAAAGGCCGGTGAGAATGGCAATAATGATGTGACACGTGGCCATGAGGAACGCGCCGGAGATAAGTACGGGCTTGCGGCCGATACTGTCGACCCAGATAACGGCGGGGATTGTCGCGAGGAACATTCTGCAGAACACATTCCGGTCATCACTCGCGCTGTACACGGAAAGCATATGGCACGTACACAATACCGACGACGCCTGTCGCGAGGAGAGAGATCGTGTTTCCGGTCAGGCCGAGGTCGGTGAAGATGGATGGCGCATAGTATAGGATCGCGTTTACTCCTGTCCACTGCTGGAAGAACATTGTCAAGGAGCCAATCGCGACACGGATGAGCAGTGCTGTGCCACCATCAACATTAGTATATTTGTGTATGAAATGAGGGTGAGAAGTACTGACTGCGTGAGCGGAAAAGGCTAAGGTAGTCGAACAGGCCGAGCTTAAATCCAGAGATCCATGTGCCATCCTGAAACTGGGGGAACTTTTCCGCCTGTATCTCCTGCTCGAACACATACTGCGCCTTGATCTCGCTATGTCCACTTTCAGCCGACCGCTAAGACGGAATCAAAGAAAACGGAACACGCACAGGAACTCGATCTGGACAAGGTCGGAATCCGGCGGCAGACTCCGGGCAGAGCTGAGTACCATGAGCGCCTCGTCGTCGCGACCGTTATTGACAAGCCACCTACAACCGTACGAGGTCAGCCTTCCGCTCATATCGCGGTCCGAAAGTGAATCAGGAGCACGCACCTGGGTGAGAAAGGCATAAACAGGATACCTACGCCGAGGACGATCGCGGGAACGAGCTGGAGAGAGATGGGAAGACGCCATGCGGCCTCGCTCTGCCCTGCGCTGGTGCCGCCAATGTAATTTGTGCCGTAGTCGATCCAAAAAGAGACCATGATACCGAATGTGATCGCAAGTTGCTGCAGCGCTACAAGACTTCCGCGCACTTCCGGTGGGGCGAGCTCGGCGCTGGAAGGGGGTTAATACATGAACGTGGGTAGTGGAGTGTGAGCACGAACTTGTAGAGAGGGACGGCCATACTAAGGGAACCGACGCCCAAACCGGTAATAAATCTTCCTTGAGTCTAGAGTTGAGTCGAGAACACAACTCGGTCGGAGTATTAGCGGGGACATACCTCCGAGAATGGAAGACGATTTGTATGCTGCTGCCTGCACGATAACGCCAATGCAGAAGACACACACAGCTACGAAGAAACACGAAAACGGCATGAAGTTGGAGCAATTGAGACAACGAAAGGATTGTACCTAGCACGATGGTATACTTTCGTGACAGCCTATCCGCGAGGTAGCCGGTGCAAAGGACACCAAACCAGGCGCCGAGTTCGAGGATGGAGACGAGCCAGCCCTTGGTACCCGAGTTATTCACTGCAGAGGCCATTCGCTGGTCGAATGTGTACATGCTGAAGCCCGAAAGTTTCAGCGTAGTTGAAGCACAGAATAGGCCTGATACGTACTCAAGCACGCCGGAAAAGACACCCTGATTGTATCCTGCCAAGTACACATCACTTGTCAGATCCATCATAGGAAGACAGTACGTGTCACGTATACTGACCATAGAGGCTGGGCGATGTGTGAATCAGTAAACGCACCGTTACGAAGCGAGAAGAAAGGGAAACTCACAGACCACCCAATGACGCGAAAACAGCAATGGCAAAAACTTTACGGTTGTGGACAAGCCCAGCCTACACGAAGAGGATTTTGAGCGAATGCATAGCGGCAACATATAAACAACTGACCCATCCGGACTTGCCCTGCAATGTTCTGCGGCGAGAAGACACTGGAGCGACAGCACCACCGGCCATCGCTGAGGGATATGCGGAATTAGAAGAGGTTGGTAGACGTGAGGAGGAGCTACGTCAAATCACATGGAGGAGGGATGGCCGTCTTTATAGGAGCGCAAGCGCAGGGTGAAATTCTGGCGGGACGTTGGCCCGCGCACTGGAGGCCCGGGGGAACATGCAGTCACGCGCTCGCAACGATTGCGATCTCATCTCCCCATCAATCTCGCTTGTGTGAAGCGTCTCTTCTTGAGAGCCGCATGGTCCAATCACAGCGCGTCTCACGATATCACGCCCCGCATTCCCCCTTCCCGGCGGTCCGGGGCCCCGCACGCGGGGCCGGGCATTTGTCGGGGCCTGGTTTCCAACTAGACCTATCAACGGCAGAGTGTTAGGACACCAGGATGTGTAGTGCGTGCAGCTCTGCACAACATTTCATCTGTGAAAGATGGGTCAGAGGATTCTCCAACGGGGGCATGTCGGATCATCACGATTGTACGGAGATCGCTACAAAAATGTGCGATGTGCCACTTCCACGTTTGGCGAACTGCTGCGAAGGCACGTCCGACTGCGTCAACATCCCCCGAGAACTCGAATGCAGGATCATCACTCACCTTCTCCCCTCTCCACATTTCCCCGCATTGAAGGATGTCCGCCCGCTGGTGTGTCAATGGGGATAGTGGAAATGATGCAATCACCACGACATAGTACGAAGTTCTTCTGTCCGCACAATTAGCACGGTGTATGCCGCCCACGGATGCCGGCGAGCAGAGCCTAGAGGGGGGCTGGTATCATACTGGCCACGGTCCTATCTTTCCAAGGTGAGCGAACAGGCTGATCCTCAGAGAACTAGTTCTTACCACACCGAATTCTCGAATGTTGCCGGGCGCAATGACTACTTATTCCGACCACCCGTGGAATGGGATATGTCATGACGTGCCACGCTCGCCGACGCGCACGTCGAATCCAGTGCGCAAGGCATACTGTGTCCGAAGGCCACCTTCCGGCTCCGTGACCCGTCGTTTGACACGGAGTTCGCAGCCTGGATACCGTTTTGAGTGTCAAGGACGTACTTGTGTGGAAGCATTGATGTGCCCCCGTATCCTCGGATTCTCCACACTCCGTCAAAAAGCGATACGTACGTATGTTCCTGTATATGTATGCTCGCCGCTCCTCCCCACTGCAGATGACCTTCCAACATACAGCGAAGCAGAAGGAACTTCGCGGCCGCCGCTAGAGCGTGGTCGCCCGCTCGTTCCTCCCGGCACTCCGCAGCTGTGGCCGTCGCGGCAAACCGCCCGCCCGTTCCTGAGGCGCGAGGTGCGGCACATCACGCCGTGCGGGTGTCCACGCGGGAGGAATGGGCAGCGGAGTCGGCTTCTGGTCCCGCCGTGTGCGCCTGGCTCTTTCGATACGAAAGCTACCTGCATACTGGACTCTAGCGGTCGGTAAATATTGGTGGTGGTAGGCTGGACGTCAGACTGCGCGCCGCTCCCGCGCTTATCACGGGGGTCGGCGGGCCGCCCGCTCCCGCCGCCCGCAAGTTCAGATCGACAGCATGCAGTGCGGTCTTGCAATGAGTATTCCAGGCCCTCCGCGTGAGACCTCTGTCTGACGGGGCAGCCGAATACTGACGCCAAGAAGATGATCTGCGCGTCTACCATACAGGGTTCCTTCGAGTTTTCAAATTTACAGCGCTAGGTACATTTTATCAAGAAAAAAAGTTCTGTCGTTCCTGCTTCGTACCTGACACGACCACTCTCCCCCTCGGCACTTCACAAAATTTGATGACTTACCGATACACCTGGGCCTATTGCATATTGAACAGCCCTCCGACGTCTGCGCGTCCACAGCATATTGCATATTGTACGGCGCGCCGGTTCCTCCGCTCAGCAGATGAAGAGCACGTTCGTGTCCTGCTCGGAGACACAGCTGAGCGTGGCTGCACCGCAGACAGGTAGGGACTCACCATCGGGTGCGAACTTGACAGCTGCGGCTTCTGGCTGTACTTCGCCCTGAGGATTTCGCTATCGGTGCCGCATCACGTCAGACGCTGCGAAGGCGGGACGGGAGGCGCGCGGACACGCACCGGATGCTGTAAAGCAGCTGCTGGTAGCTCTGGCGCGGGTTTTGCCCTGTCAGAGAACTGTCAGCACACCTGCGATGTGAAGGGGCGGGGGCACGCACGCAGTGCGGCCATGAATGCCTGTGCAGTCGTCAGAATGGGTGCATGCGAACGGACAGGGAAAACGGGCACGCACGTAGCTCATTGCGCCGGTCGCCTGCCCCGCTTCGACGGTGTCTGCGCTCGTCTGCGAGTCCTTGCAGCCACTCCACGAGATCTGTGTGGCGGTCGTGGTCAGTAGTCAGTCGTCAATGCCAAGGAAAGGGAAAGGACGTACTGCATCCGCGGGGCTCGTCTTTGTCTGCCGCGCGACCTGCTCCGCGCCGCGGTTTCCACCCATCCCGCGGCTCACGAGGCCGCCCACAGATGAGAGCGCACCGAACTACACATCACGTCAGTATGCGGGCGGACAGAGAAGGAGGACGGGACGCACGACGTCACCGCGTGCGTAGGAAGAGACGGCGGAAAGCAGGCCCTGGCCGGCCTCCGCGGCAAGGTTGGGCTCCTTGACCTTGCCCTCGTGCGAGTACATGTACGGAAGGTCTGGTGGCATTAATGATCAGCAGAAGCGCACGGACGGGGGGAGGGCTCACCGAGTGCTGAACCGGAGTGGCACGACTACATGGTGGATCAGTGGGAGTCTGCACAAGTAGGAAAGGGCGCACATCGAAAATAGCGGTGAGGCGGCAACCTGGTGGGAGTGGCTTGATGAGGACATCATGGAGAAGCTATGCGGGATAGGTGATTAGCTGGGGCGAGCGGATTTTGGGCTGACACGCACGTCGTCGACAATGTGGCCGTTGGTTTGGAAGTCTACAGGATAGATGACCTCGTCATACCCGTCGTCCTCATCACCGTCGAGATCCTTCGTTTGCCCACCGTGCCCAGAATCTGTGAGAAAATAGACTCTAGTGAGGATGTGGAGGTGGAAACGAAAGTAGCAGAGGGAACATACAGTGGAAGAATAGCGAGTCATTAGGCTGTGCGCCGCGCACGAGCCACTGCATCGCGATGATCTGTAGGCCATAATGAGACGGTCCTATGTATGTTGTCTGTATGTCAAAGGAAATCCATACCATATTCTCCTTGGTTGGGACAGAGCGCGGATTCGGCGAGTCATCCGTAAGGATCACCATGTCGTCGGACTTGTATCCGAATTGTTCTGTTCTCAACACCATCAGCACAATCCGAGGCCACGGCTGAATAGAAAGGCACGCTGACCAATGAGGAACCGCTGGACATTGTGCGCGTCGTTTATGCACCCCTGCAGCTCCGCCGACTGACCCCTATAGTTGATCCCGATCTATCCAGAACATCCGTAAGCCTTGGCCGTGTGACGACAAGCACAAGAAACGCACACAGAGCGCTTTCTTCTTGCCTGTGCACTGGGAATATTGAAAATAGGGTTGTTGCTGCTGATTGTTCGCACCCTGCCATACCGGCCCGTAGTGCTGCTGCTCCGCTGGCGGGCGCGGCGGAGGGCCGCCTGCACAATACGCATGAATGTCACTGTACAGCGCAACGAAGAGCGAGAACCGTACCCGGAGGCGGGTAACTACGGTACGGGCCCGTGCCCGGGGGCGGACCGGGGGGAGGACCGTAACCTGATGGTGGACCGGAGGGAGGTCCATAGCCTGATGGCCCGCCATACGCGGAGGGACGCGGAGGGATACTTGGGGGAGGACCTGGGGGAGGTGCATAGCCGCCTTGGTGGTGGTGGTGGTGCTCTGCCGGGTACTCGCCCGGGGGAGGGCCGGGCGGCGGGGCGTACCCACCTGGTCCACCGCCGAAACTTGGAGTGGGAGTTAGGAACCATGTGTGTGCGTAAAAGGGAACACATACCCGCGCGGGGAGTATGAGGGAGGAGCGACATAGCTTGGGTTGTAGCTTGGATTGTAGCCAGTCGCCTGCGGCTCGGGAGTCGGAAAGCCGCTGAGTAACAATGAGTGAGCTGGAATGGGTGTCCTATGATGTGAACTTACGGGCTTGGGAAGCTGCACAGGGATTGCGCGCGAAAGGAACTTGAGAAGAGAGCAGATCGTTGTTAACGGGGTGTGGTACGTACCTCGGTCCTCCGGTCGGGGGCCCAGGCGGGGGAGGGTACCCGCTGGCGTGGTGGTGGTGTTGGTGGTGTCCTGAGCCAGGCAGCATTTTGGCTGCGGTCTGTTCGAATGTATACGGTAGTTAGTCTAGCTAGAGCTAGCTATTAGAGACTCGGGCTAGAGTCTGCACGACGATGCCGCAGCCGATCTAGATAACGGGAACCATCACGTGACTGGACGCGTCGGCTGCGCTTCGCGTTCGGCGACCACCCCGGTGACCCCGCGTCCAATATCGACACTCAACTACAACTAGAGAACTGCTCTACCTATCTTCACTTGTTGGCTTTACTAGTACTATATGTCTGCAGAGTATTTGAACGGCCTCAACGATGCTCAATCGAGAGGTGAATTGAGCAGTTTCTATCTCTGAAAATACTGCTAAACTACTATCAGCCGTGTTACATCCTCCACAAATTCCTTTGCAAATCCTGGCAGGACCAGGAAGTGGCAAGACAAAAGTGTTGACATCCAGGATCGCCCACCTCATCACGCATCACGCAATACACCCATCAGCAATATGCGCCGTCACATTCACCAACAAAGCCGCGAACGAGATGCGCGAACGCCTCACGAAGCTGCTCGGGAAGCACGACACCAGCCAGATCAAGATGGGCACGTTCCACGCTCTGTGCGCCTCATTTCTGCGGAGGTACGCGAAGGACGTAGGCCTGGAGGGGAATTTCACCGTGTGTGACGCAGACGAGAGGTGCGTTCATTGTGTTTTGCTTGAAGACCCCTAGAGTGCGACACACGACGCCACAGCAAGAAGATCATCGTCAAGTTACTCAAGTCGTACAAAGACTTCCTCGAGGAGCGGAATATCACACTCAAAGATGGCACCATCATGTCGAAGATTTCCAGGGCAAAGGCCAAGGGCCACTCGCCCGAGGACCTCCTTAAGGAATTGGCCATTAAGAAGCGTCAAGGAGGCTTCGGCCAGCTCACCCTCGATATAGACAGCGTCGTCGCACATATATACAAAGACTATGACAAGACGCTGCGGCGAAACAACAGCCTTGACTTCGACGACCTCCTTGTCTTTGGGGTGAAATTGTTCTCGGAGCACAAGAAGTCTGCAGCGTGGTGTCGCCATGTCTTGGTGGACGAGTTGTGAGTCGTCCCGAAATCCGAGTGCGCTATTTTGCGTTGACTGGCTCGTATCAAGTCAAGACACGAACATCATGCAGTACGACCTCATGCTGCATATAGCTTCTGCGAACAGATGCGTTACGATTGTCGGTGACCCGGACCAGTCGAGTAAGTCTGCAATCACCCAAAGAGTTAGCACCATTGACAGGAGGTCAAGTCTACGGCTGGCGGTCTGCCGAGAGTACAAATCTAGCCAAGATGCAAAAAGGTAAGCATAACAAGTCGGCAGCATCTTTGATGCCCTGTTCGCCATAATTTGACTCACAGTCCTTATTCCTAGACTTCCCAAAGACAAAGCAAATTCTTCTTGAGCAGAACTACCGTTCGACCGCGGCGATCCTTGAGGCGAGCATAGCCATTGTTGACCAAGGTACGCGCATATACCCTACCATTTCAGGCTGTTCCCTCACCCTACCCTCCATACGTACCTGTCCAGACAAGACGCGCGTTCCAAAAACACTGCATACAACGCACCCTCCTGGACCTCTCCCCGTGCTCCAAGCCTTCGCCCACGAGCACGCCGAAGCGGCCTTCATCGCAAGAGAAATCAAGCGCCTCGCGGCGTGCATGGGCGGACTGCTCAACTGGAGCGACTTCGTTGTCCTATGTATGCGGCCGCCCTCAGACTCCTCCACATTGTGCTGATGCCGCTCCTCACGTGCCAGTACGCTTCAACGCGCTCTCGCGCACAATCGAGAGCGCGCTCCAGAAGGAGGGCATTCCGAGCAGAGTGCTCGCGGGCCACAAGTTCTTCGAGCGGCTTGAGGCGCGTCTTCCGCCATCTCAGTCTGCACTCCATGCGTGCGTGCTGACGCCGCCCCAGGTCAAAGACCTCCTCGCATACCTCCAGCTCATCGACAACCCGACCTTCGTCCCTGCCTTCACACGCGCCATCAATGTCCCCGCGCGTGCCCTCGGCGAAAAGGTATGCTCTCCTATGTGAGCATGCGTGCACTCTGCTGACAGCGCACAGACGGTCGCGGGGATCCTGGCGACTGCCGCGCAACACAAGATCTCTCCGCTTGCAGCCGCCGAGCGCATCTATGACAGCGCGCTCCCAGACACGAAGCCGCCCGCGCGGCGCAAGCTCGCGTCGTTCCTCGTGCCCATGCGGCGCCTCCGCACGCTTGCAAACGAGGTGCGTCCACCCGTGATGCCCGTAGTGTTGACGACTGACACGAGCAGGGGACGGCGCCGTCCGTGCTCATCCGGGAACTGCTGGAGCTGACGGAGTACGAGGCGCACTTGCGGAAGACGCAGACGGACTGGGAGAGCCGCTGGGAGAACGTGCAGGAGTTGCTCAACTTCGCGAGCGAGATCGAGCGGGACCTCACCCAGACAGCCGTGTGGGCCAATCAGGAAAAGCACAGCACTGATGGGAAGGGGAAGGGGCGAGCCATGGATGTTGAAGAAGAGGAAGAGGGGCAGGAGTAGGTTCCGTTCGTGGTGCATGCGATAGTTGCTGATTCAGAGTGACTATCAGAGATACGCCGTTGCGCTTGTTCCTCCAGGCCTCGATGCTTTCTACGGATACCGAGGCGAAGGACGATGAGACCGTGAAGGAGGTGAGTGTCGGCTGCTCATTTGTTTGTTGGTTAACACCGGGCATCACGACTGCAGAAAGTAACGATCTCGACATGTCATGCTGCCAAAGGACTCGAATGGCCCGTGGTCATGGTTCCAGCTGGTACATGCATCCAAAGGCTTGTTCAGTGGGAAATGCTGACGCGATTCATCTCACTATAGTCGAAAGAGGTACATTCCCGTCCAGTCGTGCAGAGGATATTGAAGAAGAACGGTATGCTCACCATTTCTTCGCGGCCGTTCGCTCCATGCTTACATTTTGCGTCTCCAGACGACTGTTGTATGTGGCGTGCACGCGCGCACAGGGGCTTCTCTACTTGTCGCATTCCTCATCCCGCATGGTTGCTGGCGAGGTCAAGTCGAAAGATCTATCCGAGTTCATTTGGGCTGTTATCAGAGGCGACAGTGTCCGTTATAATCCCGTACCTCTGAGTGAGAATGTGTACTTACCGATAGCAGCAGGCCCTGTTTACAAACCAGCCCCCGGTATTCCAAGAGCGAGATCGGGCACTCATCGCGCAGGTGCTTCATCGGCCACCACCTGACGAGGCAGAGGTTTCCCGTAAGATAGCGGAGTAGTGAGTGACTTCTGTCAAGCCATTTGTTGCTACTGACGCGATGGTGCAGCGATGAAGCCATGGCCCACCGTGAGCAGGAGAGGGTTGAATGTGGTACAACACATATCCCGTACAAACCACGGGAACCATCACCGACGATCGACCCGCCCGTGCTCGTGCCTTTCCAAGGTGCGTGCAAGTTCCGAGTCGTCTCAACGACATATCTCTGATATGTAACATCCTCAGGGTCGACCGCATTCTTCGCTGCCAAGGCGTCCGTTGCGACTGCACCTGAGAAACCGCCATCATCCAAGCCCTCTTCGCGTGCAGTATTGAAGAAACCACCGTCGGCTAAACCCCCTTCGCGAGCAACCCCGTTGCCTCCATCCCGCAACGATGCTGTTAATGCTGGACCTAGCCGGGTGGTACCTTCATCCCCTTCCGCCGTGGTCGGGCACCATCAGAAACAGGCCATACAGAGTCCACGATGCTCACCCATGGCCACAAAACAGACGCTGCTCACCCTGCCCTCCAAACCCAAATCTCAGGCTCCGGTGGCTCATGTAGCCGCTCCCAAACCACCTCCCGTACAGAGCCTCGTGGCAGAGCCTTCTTCCCTGCCCTCGTCAAACTCGTCGAATGTCCAAGTTGTTCCCCAGTCACCTGTCAAGTTGGGCGGTGGAGGCAAACGGCGCCTGGGAATGGGCCGAACAGTGGTCGGATATCCGAACAAGAAGTTCAAAACGCCTAGTGGCAGCGCGTGATACATACCACGAACTGCTTTCGATATCGCTGTGCTGCCATGTAACCTTTATCTCCTTGTATCATTAGCGTGTTGACCGGAAATTATTGGCGTGTCGAGGATGCACGTCTGGCGCTTAGGGAACTCATGTTAGCCACGAGGCTTCGTGAAGGTACTACACGGAGACGGCCTTGCGAAAACACGTGTAAGTGCTGCACTCCAATGAACGGAGAACTCACCGTCACCGGACCTCGGAACTTGGAGACCGTCGTCTTTCCGGCCTTCCCTGTCACGGTGCGCGAAGGTGATCAAGTGGGTCGACACTCATGCAGTTGCCTCTGCACCGAATTCGCACAAGTACTCACAGCCCGCCCCGCGCAAGTCGACACGCGCCGCATCCGAGCCTCGCATATAAGCCTCGCAGAGCCCACGATGCTGCATACCCACAATCAGTGAACATCGTCCTGCCTCTATATTTGCCACACACCGCATCAGCTAGCACAAATGCTCAACTCGCCCAATAGGAAAGTGGGAAAGGCACGACATTCGCTAGACGCATTCGATCGACTTTTCGAGAAGGCGTTCGCTCTACGAGAGGCTCCTGCGGTGAGGCCTCTGACGGTGCCAATGGAGCTAAAGCGGCCCATGGCCCCTGAACCTCCAGACACGCCGAGCTCACCTGGCCCAGACCCGCAGGTGACGCCGCAGAATATATCGATGGACCCGGTTTGGAGGGAAGTGCGTGAGTCCAAGGAGCGAGACTTGGCTGAGGCTCCGTGGAAAGTTAAGTCGACGGAGGGGGCGGTGGGTTCGAACGTCACCCGGCCGACGCTGGCAGAGCGGAAGGTGACGAAGCACCGATCGAGGTAAGACTTCATTTGAAGTACTCCTTGCATGCATACAAACATCGGTACCAGTGTAATTTTCAAGGAATCTCCTGATGGTCGTATGGTAAATCGTCGTCATTTGCCGTACTGTCGATGCTAAATTTCCGGACGTATAGGTGACAGCAACATTTGAAGTACCTGGAGTGAAGAAACAAGATATGCATGTCAGTTTCCGCACTGGGCGCCTCATTGTGAGTTGGCGAACTGTGAAGACCACAGAGAGGCGAGAAGGTGATCTCATGGTGCGAGATCGGGAAGAGAGGCGGTGCAGCCAGACGATCCCTCTGCCAGAAGGAACAAGTGTAAGTTCCACAGTCAGTATACGTGGAACAAATCCTCACCAGACTCTTCCAGTTCGACGAAATTCGCGCATCGCGCGATGGTCAGCATCTCGTTCTCAAGTATCCAAATTCACGTTGCATACGAGTATATTCACGGTCTCCAAAAGTGAGGTGATGTATGGTCAAAACACGGTCACTGCTAATGAGTGGGGTTCCAGACGGCGCTTTCCGGGTTGACAGACTTCCATACCTGCTATGCCCAGGATTGAAATATTGACCTATAAAGTCACATTTTTATTGCTGTCGACGAGATTCGATGTGGTTGATGTATCATAAGCCTGCCAGTAACGCTGTTCCATCATCGGTCAGAGACGACAGATGGCGAAGCTGACCCCTTGCGCTAGTGGCTGGAGAAAAGAGACCTGCAACAAACGGAACATATCACATTTCTCGCACAGGGAAGCTTAAACTGAGGTTAACCTAGTTAAGTCATGAGGTGATTTCAAATGTCTGTGAGTGCCAAAGTGGCCATTCTTTGGATTGAAACACGTCTATGGAAAGCTAGGTGTCAATAGATATCAAGATGCACAGGGACATAGTCACGACTTCAGCGGAAGCACTAAGGAGCACATACCTATCACAGCATTGGCATTGTATCTATCTGATTACTTTCAGGACTGGCTGCAAGCTGCCTTCCGAAACGTGGTGCAGCTCAACTAGGTTGATTTGATCAAGACCGATGAACCCAGGCCCGACCTTCCACCCATCATCGGAGAATGGATACGGCGTGTAGTGCTGCGGCTGGAGGAGTAATAATATCGATGGAATCACGATAGTGCACTCACCTTGATGAATCGATCTACCTCTTTCGCGACTGTACGAGCGAGCCTTGCAACCGTAATGGGCTCTCTCCTTTTCGATGATTCACGTATGGCGATCTGATGAGAGTAAGGAGGGTACCTTGCACCGGACGGTGCAAGCCACTTGCCGGGGGTGAGCAGTGACAACTCTGAACGCAAGACGACCCACATACCTCCAGTCGAAATGACATTTTTGTGCTCGCCATGGAAAACGCAGCCTCTTGGCATCGCTCCAGTCCTTCAAATTCACCCCTGAAAGCTTTTCCGAGGTTGATGGACCCGCGGTCGTTCACGCGGAACCGGATCGGTGGATGCCGTTTGAAGGTCACCCTTGGAAGCGCAACAGAGGGGACATAGCGTTGCTGCAGAATCACCTCGCTATGTCTGGGTCGTTCTGGATAGTATCGTGGAGGCTGTATCGGGTCGGCTTTGAGTTAGTGCTGGGCAGACGGGCAAACTGAGTATATGGCACGCACTCTGGAGATGGATGAACGGTATATTGCGGGATATGCGTTCGTTTGGATATCGCTTTCAGCATCATGAGTCGAAGAAACCGTGCTGGAGGAGGACCATAGAGATTCTTGGCGATATCGGTCATATTCTCTGAGAGCTGCGTTGTACGCCACCTACAATTTGGACGCCATCAGTACTCAGTCTTCGGTCTTCAAAAGAGATAAACAAACGCACCTTCTCAGTGGCGTAATTCCCTGGAGAAGTTATGGTCAGACTTTGAGAGTACATTCCAGATCTCGCCCATCCTCACCCTTGTCGAAATGTGAAGTCATGTTCGACTCGAAGTGGGGCGCCGCGTGAACAACAACAGGCAATCGTAGGGGGACTGTCCGCTCAGTTGCGCTGCAGAAGATCGAAACAAGATTAGATGACCGAACGAAGGGTCTATGAACGTAGCCGATTTCCCAGATTGTGGCCCACTAGCAGCCCACGTAAGATAAGATCAGATAGAATGAGATTCGCACCAAGAAGATTAATGAACTCGAAGCAGCTGAACTGAACGAACGAGAGCGAGAACTCCTATATAGGAGGCTAGTATGGATGTGGAAGTTCGCTTGTGGGTTTTATATAGGATCATCGAGCGATGTGTAACGTAACGCTCTCAAGCGCCGACCGTATGCTGGAGAAGAGAACTTGTCTCTCGTGCGCCCCAGGATGGATAAGCGCTTCGGCGTGATCTCTTCTTCCAGCGCGCGAACAGACTCGGAAGCAAACGTTTCGTTGTGAATACACCCTGTGAATGGCAGAAAGGGAATCTTGGTCAATGTATCAGATTGGTTCCAACGCACCGCCGCTCTGAACGCAAAAAATTGAGCATCAGTTGGGTGATGTTCGAGCGATAGCAGAGAACTGATGTCGGAGAAATGAATGCAGCTCTGTCATCCTCCGACCAGCATCAGTGCGTCCTCATAAACCCCGCAGACACGAGTGTAGCACCGGCGGCAGAAGCACACTGTATGAATCTGGATCATGCAACCGCAGCTAGAGTTTTGCGCACCGCCCTACATACAACGCTCGGGAAGAGAATATGCACAGGATGATCCGGGAGATAGAGGCCAGATACACACTGGAGCAGAAACGCCGTTCTGTTCTCAACGCCAAAAATGGCTGCTCGTCCCATCCGCCACGCTTCCATGACAATTAAGCTCAATGGCAGACCAGGCATCTGCGGCTGGGAAGGCAGGATGACGACGACAGCAGCCTCGATGGTTCGGACGAAGTTGCACAGAGCGCCTGGCCACAAATGAAGAAACGTGCCACGAATAGACCTGGAGGAAAATTATCATTAAACAAGATTAATATACCGCTTCACCAAGGAGGAATATTGAATGCGTGGTTTTCCGGAACAGATGGCAGACATGGTAGGATTATTATGTGTGGATGGTGCGATAGTTCGATGAGCCATGCATAATGGAGACTGGAGAGCGGTGGAATATGAAGTCCTGGAGATCGGATGGAATACAATGGGATGCAATCGCGTACTGCTCGCCCTATATGCAAAAGATTCAATTTGACCATGACATCCAGAACATGCCTATCTGACACATGTATCACCGTCGACAATGATAAGCAACCGTGTCATGGGACGATTTCAAGGTGAACTCGAGTACACCCCGCGCGCGCAGCCGGGGGAACTGGCGAGACGGCTTGGCCAGTGCATATGTAGTCGCGTCAGAACAGACCGGATCCCGGAAGCGCCAGATAATGACAACGGTCTCGAGATGCGCAAAGCGCTCATGCGTCAATGCTTTGTCGATTTGGCGCCACCAGCGTAACTGTTTGTGCAGGATCCGCTCCGTGTCAACCACTGTCGCAATGTCCAGCTTTATGTGGCGGAGAACCTTGCTTTGCGAGTGAGATAACAGCCCTGCAAGAGTGGAGAGATCATGGCTCCTGGTAGATGTCAGATGGAACGAGAGAAGAGATGTGCAACTGGTGAGACAAGATTGTTCGTCGACGATGGGAACTGCGCATAAACGTCAGCTACGAGCGACAGTGAACGAAAACTGTATCACGGACGTTGCAAGATAGCCCGTGAGAAATTTGACCAGTTAAATTCCAACGTTTCCAAGAATGGCCCGAACGACAGGGCGATCCTCTGAATTAGCGCCGAGTCAAAGCCGGAATCCTTCAGCCGCAGATGACGCAGCGAATGTATGTGGATGGTCGGATCGAGAAGCAGCCATTCTATCAAGGCATTGGATTCTCTTCTAGGACAGTCACGAATGTCCAACGACGTTAACCGGGGAGGCGCCGCGATATGGGGATCCTGCAAGTTGGGAAATATGCCGACAGGCCATTGTACACTGTGCAGGACCAGCTCGGAGAGAGAGGGCAAGGCGCACAACAATCGCTTCAGCTCCTCGAAAGAGCTGAGATTATTTTGCGCAGGGTAAGTGATTCCACCGAGCTGAACCGCGAGCTGAACCATAGAGATGTCGGGTCCAGTTGACACATGTGCCATTCCACCGCCTCCAGGCATAGTACGCTGATCCCAGACATGAAACGCGCGAGAAGCGGTGGGACAAGGGGCATGAAAGGCGACCTTTTCTTCACGACGAAGTCCCCGAAGGGCTGGTGAGGATTTGAGCATGAATATGACACGGAGATGGTGGGACGGTCGCAGAGGCAAAGCTCACGGAGAGCTCGGAAATAGGGCAGAAAGCGATGGTCGTGTGACAAAGCGACGAGCGATGTCAAAGCTGCGAGGCTGCGGATTTCCATGGCACGGAACAGATTGTAGCGGCTTCTGGGTAGCCAAGCACGACACGTCAGAGCACAATTGTATAATGCGCCCTGGTCACCGCGCAAATGGTCAATAATCCGGTCCGTGAGTTCTGGAGGAAGTCCGCAATCCAAATTTCCCGACATGTTGGGCAGAGGTAGATCGCTAGGTATCCAAGAAGTCGAAAAGTATACGACAACGACCGGGTCGTGCCGACCGAGCTGGTTGGCCGTGCCAACTGGCCAACGATCCAGAAAAAGATTGTTAGTTGATCAGTTACTTGCAATGATATTGTATCCTCCGTACCTTACAGTTTTCTACGAATGTGCACAGTCTGGCGCAAGGCGTACTCGGATAGGCGACTTGGGATGGTTGATCATGAGGGCCACTGCGCAGAACGCGAGCGCGCGTCTATTAACTCCGCGTCCAACATGGGCGCTTGTGGCCCTCCGGCGAATCCACCAAAGTTGTCCAGCTGCAATTTAGTTTTTGTGGGGAAGCATCTTGATATTCACGATGTATGAACATCTCAGTCGGCCGGAGTCGTGTCCTGTGCGAATCAGGGCGATGACTGACGAACGTGCTTGGCCGGCGTCTCAGTGAGCCTGAATGGCATCTAATCTGATAAGATCCGTAACTGCGCCTTCCTTGCTGGTCTGAACTCTGAAGCTGAATTTCGCATTAATGCCATCGAGGACACTGTGCAGCACGTAGAGCGCAATATACATGATTTTTTCGGGGCAATGGGAGGAGGATGAGAGCGAGTATTGGTGGAGGAGGATGACGCGGAAGTAGACGCAAGTGCCCGAAAGGGAAGATGCAGTGGATCGCCTGCCGCTCGGAAAATGGCTCCATATTACCGTCCCATCATGCCTCCCTCCGCCAGTCTGACACCGTCTCTCCCCGTGCTCTCTTCCCAGCCTCATATATCTTGCTCCTGACACTCATTCTCCCCTCCGCACACGACCATGTCGTCCCGTCTCCTCACCAAGTCCACAAGCGTCCCCGCACTGTCTTACGCGATTCTCCTGTTATTCCTCGTCTCTGTGTTCCTCCTGGGCATCGCGAACGAATTCAACTTGGTTCCGCGCCTGCATGTGCCCACCTTCACCAAAAAGAAGGACCAGTATGGTGAGGTCTATAAGGACCTGTTCGTCCAGAGTCCCTGACAGCGACAGCAGACTTCCCAGATTTTAATCGCATCATACACCACCGCACGCTGTCCGAAGACCAGCTTGGCCTCAGTGAGTCGCCCTCTCAATTCTCATGCGCACTCCCAGGTCTAACGGTCGTCGCAGGCGATCCAGACAGACGATTGGTTGTCATAGGCGATGTGCATGGTATGAACCGTTCCCTCCAGTGAGTATTCTTAGATCTTTCAGCACACCTTTGGGACCGTCGGCCATCCCACTGTGAGAAGAGGGCGCCAGGACCTTGCTGCGCGCGTCTCACGCGAGTGGCGTAGTGTTGTCGCCCGTTCAGGGTTGAATCGGCGTCGAGGCCCGCCGAGTTGACAGTGCCATTCAGCCCGACTGAGTTTTAGTCTGAATGCCACTGTACACGCTCGTGTGCTTCCATTGCCCACTGCGCAGGCTTCGCGTGGGCATGCTGCGACGATAGAAGACTTCTTCCGGTCGTTCGGAAGCACTATGAGAGACCTAATGGAAGAAGACTGCGCCCGCGCAGCTTCCTGCCCTTGGTAACTCTCAACATGTTCTCATTTGTGAGAGCTCCGGACATGTTTAGGGGGATCATCCCACCTCTTAGTGCAGAGATCTCCTGGCGAGCTCATTTTGCTGCTTCTTTACCCACGCGATGGTCCGAGTAATGTATGCCATCACACGAGGTATGTGTGATGCTGCATCTGTTCGTCAATGCGGCTTCTCCTATTGGCTGGGACGGATGTCGTCTTGGATGGATATTGCTTAGTGAGACACGGTCGACCCGGCGCGCCAGATCTCACCTAAAATTTCGCGATTATGTGCATAGGAACATCGTGAGCTGGGTAACTTACCCACATGTCTCCCTTCACGATTCACTTTGGCTCGCTGCTTTCACCGGACTGCTTCTGACGCATACCCACAGCAACCTCCTGTCAGAGCTGTCCTACTCGCCCGAATCTGACACTTTAGTCTTCGCCGGAGATGTTCTCGCCAAGTCTTCACACAAAGGCTCGCTCGCCGTGCTTGACTTCCTCGTCGCGCACCGCCCTGGTTCCAGCACGCCCGGCCGCATTTACCCCGTGCGCGGAAACCATGACCAAATGGTCGTCCAGTGGCGCGCATGGCGTGACTGGTTCGAGCTGCTATCCGCGCCCCTCGCCCCCGCGGATCCGTCCTCCGCCGCATCGCTTGCAGACGACACCCACATGGGCAAGTCTGTGCACACGGGCCGCGAGTTCTTGTGGTTGGTTGAGATGGAGTGGCGGCACGCGCAGATGCACGATCCCGAGGGCGCGGTGGACCCGGATGCATGGGCGGACGTGGCGCGGAAGCGCGCGCGGGGGACATGGCGTGCGGAGTGGTGGCGGCGCATCCCGGCGCCCGGGAAGGGCCGCACGGAGAAGGACTGGATGATCTTCTCGGACCACTACTGGCTCGCGAGGTGCGTCTGCTGCTCGTTCGCTGGCCGAAGAGTGGGGACTGATGTGACTGCTGTGGTAGGGACCTGACGCGCGAGGAGGCAGAGTACTTGTACTCGCTCCCGCTTGTGCTGCATGCGCCGTCTTTGCATATGTTCGTCGTGCATGCTGGCCTTCTACCGTCTGACCCCAAGCGCACCCCGACGGACGCGCGCCAGCCACTTGCTCATACACCGGACATCGAGGCGCCCGAAGTCCCGGATGATTTCGAGTCTGAATACGACGCGGGATTAGAATCCGACGGTATCCTGGGTTATGATGACTCTCAAGATGTGCTGCTACGCCGTGCCGACGCCGCATATAGCAAGGTATTGGAAGAGCAGTTGCGAACAGCGCAGGAGAAGGCACTCCTCAGGGACATCTCGGATAACCGCGTCCCGTGGGTGTTGCTGAACATGCGCGGCGTACGCAGGAAAGGAAAGGTCACTCGGTGAGCCCTCTCCCACTTCCCTCCCGACTCTTGTGAAGGCTTACACTGCTGGACCTGCAGGAGCAACACCCAGGGCAGGCCGTGGAGCAAACTCTGGAACGAGCAGATCGGGCTCTGTTCTGGCTTCAGCAATTCCTCTGTCGGAGACTCTGACGACGAGCGCCGGTTGACGAGTAGGATCGCTGCGTCGGTGGACTGGACAGACGACCAGCGGGACGCTGTTGAAGCCCCACTGTCGTGTATGCCCTCGACCGTTATCTATGGACATGCGGCGACTCGGGGGCTAGACATCAAGCGATGGAGCGTGGGCGTCGACACGGGCTGCTTGTACGGCCGGAAGCTGACAGGGCTTGTGCTGCGGCGTGGATCCAGCGACGCGGATGAGCCGGACGACGAAGACGACGATGAGGACGAGGAAGATGACGAGGATACGGATCTGAAAAAGAAGCCAAAGTCATGGAGGAAGCGCATCACATTTGGGGACGACGGCGCAGGGATCCGGGCGCAGCTCGTGAGCATCAAGTGCCCGAAAGCGGGGGACCTTGCATGAGGCGTGGCTGCAGGCGTCGCTGTGCAGATGCCATTTGGCCACCAGGGACTTAATTTTGGATCGGATACATGGTTTCGTCCTCATTCTGGAAGTGGGGCCTGAGCTGCTAGAGTCTACCTTATAGTCCTAGTTATAATCTGTCATTGTATATTGACTCCGATAAGAGTCTGTCCTATATGTATCATTGTAGTACTGCTTACGTCGGTTGTATACTTGCTTTCTGCTCTTGGCGGCTGCGTCTTGCAAGGCGCCCTGGTCCGTTACGCTCGCAAAATACGTCGACAGTCGTGCAGTCGCATGCAGTCCTACCCTAGTCGAACAAAGTCACAATGCGTTGCACTTATATTCGGTCTTATTGGTGGACAGCGACGTCGGCTGTTTCTTCACCGTCTTACGACCTTGGTCCAGTGCTGTTCTTCTCCATTTAATTTCTGGATCTCCCAAAGTTTCGCTTCTGCTACTGCCATGACTGACATTGAGAGTCTGGAGGAGGCCAACTTGTTCAGGAATCCTCACTTTGTTCGCATGTTTCGCATGGTGAATGCTACCACCTCACAACTCGTCGAAACTTCACGCAGTCAAAATCAGCTGTGGCAGGAGTGCCAACGACTACGAGAGGAAGTACAATCCTTGAAACTCCAGCTTGCGGCCAGTTCGAGGCCTTCTAGCCCCAGGTGAGAGGTTTGTCACCACAATGACATGGACCTTGCTCTCAGCAAACACAGTGTTTCTACGATTTCCCCGAGCGATTCGATCTCGTGTAGAGAGGAACCGGTGATAGTTCCACGCCGCCGCGAATATCCTCCAGCTCCCCTCGTCACTAAGTATGGGGCACCCGCAGTACGGCCGAAGGAATATCCCATCGAAGTTCTGTGGAATTTCGAGGATTGCAAATATGACGAAGATGCCTGTCCGTCAGATTCGAATCCGTCAAGGCCGTCGATGGTGACGGCCATTCGCCATCGAGATGGTACCATGATCACACAGGCCGAATGGAAGAACATCAAGGCAACGGCTCACCATTGCAAGTACACTCTTCTCGATCTCCCTCCTCCTGCAAATCTCCGACGCCGCAAAACACTCGACGCCGCAAAACACCTCTGAAGAAGACAGACGTATTTCTGGACGTATTTCTTTGACGAGTGGCTTGGGGTGCTGCAGGAGATGGAGCGGCAACAGCCCCTTCTCGCATTGTGCTCTGGCCATTGGAAGGCCGAACACGTCCTCGGCCTCGTGTTACTCTCGCACTCTCAGACGATACAGGACGCTACTTCTACGCCGTCGTCTCACAAGAAACGCGCGCGAGCATCGTCGGCGACCATTTCCAAGACGAAAAAACCGAGGCTGACACCAGCAGAGCCAACGGAACCGACGTTGGCAAGCGGAACACAGGAGCAAGGCGGTAAGGCTGAGGGACAACAGGAGCGGTCGGATGAGGCGGAAGGAAGTTCCGAAGACAGGTCGAGCAAGACGGCAGAACAACAGGGAGCTGGAGGGACAACCGGTATGTATGTATCGCTGTCATATCGGGATTATGCTGATTTGCACATGCAGCACATACGCAACTACCGGCGTTAACACTGCTGGCGCCCTCTCCCGACGTGACGAAAAGAGCTTCGTATAACATAAGTGTCGAAGTCGATCCCTCTATTGACAGTCTGTTAGGTGTGTTGTTTTAACTCTGCCTCTATACCGTCTCGGTGCTAATCTGAATGTCTAGCTATCTTGACACATGAGTTTTCTAGTATTGAGTGTGGGCCCGAGCTTCTGGAAGCCATGAAGCTCAACTCCACGTTTGGCTCCGGTTCCCCATCGCCCGCTACCATCGCCTTCATCGAGCGCATCGAGCGCGCAGACCCCAGTGTTCCATATCTGCAAGAGGATGACCTGGGAGCGTCATGGGGTCATTACCAGTTCACTGCAGAT
Source organism: Amylocystis lapponica (assembly GCA_022376435.1). Classification (NCBI taxonomy): domain Eukaryota; kingdom Fungi; phylum Basidiomycota; class Agaricomycetes; order Polyporales; family Postiaceae; genus Amylocystis; species Amylocystis lapponica. The sequence goes on from JABYQE010000105.1 coordinate 46,961, forward strand.
TCTATGACGTGTGGTACTACATTGACCTCATGGGCAAGTATCGGGCACTCCGATACTGCGCTGCGACTGATAGCGGCCGCGGTCAAAACATGCAAAATCGCACGGCATATCTGCTGCCTCGATGGCATCCACGTCGAATCATACCTCAGTGATGCATATTTGGTCAATGTGCTCGAGACGATATGGGCGCTATGGAAAGAAGCCGGCGGGGTGCGTTCCATTGCGGACTCTGTTGGACTCTTTCTAATCCTGTCAGAAGCCTGTTCTGAAAGGCAAGGACGTTGCGCGATCGCCGGCGTCGGGCCCCCCGCACTCGCGGAGTCACGATCACACTGAGATATCTATTTCTAAGCCGTCTTGCCCCAATCACTTTCATGAAACCTGCACGTCCCTGCCTGAAGATGAGAATTCGAAAATCGACCGCCCAAACACGGGAAACGACGCCATGCTCAGCTATATCAGGGTAAGTCGAATGTGTGATCCAAAGGGTACTGACTACTGACACAGCTCAAGTAGACGTTAACCGTGGATGAAATTTACGACTGGATCAAGGAACATGACCTTGTTGTTCCACGTCGACGTGCTAAGAAAGGTTCGTCGTATCTCAGTTTTCCTTATATCTGTATCTTACACCTTTCTACTCTCGCAGACGAATGGATAGCAGTTATCACCTCTGCAGATCTGGTAAATCGACCTTGAAGGAGGACATTGACGCCATTGTTCAGAAGGTCTGTCCCCGGCCGCTGTAGCCCTCCGATGTCTTCTACGTACTGACGAGTTCTTGCCAGCGCAAGAAGTCGTCGCGGAAGCGCAGTTAGTAGGCTTATTGTCACGGCCTTCGATACTTTGCATTCCGTCTATGTCTTTCGACGATGACACTGTAATCGGAATACTACCTGTGGATGATGCTCTCCTGCCAATTGACCACTTCTTGATTGATCGCGTTAGCGATGTCCACAATTGCTTTGACTTGCCTGCTGTGTTTCTTGCAGAAAAAAGAGACAAAGACGGTCATGACGTGCACGTGCAACTGCATGTTATCCCGAACCTCCATAATCTGCGACTCGGAAGCTTCAACATATATATTTGGTAACTTGCCTCGGACGATGTTGAGGTTGCTCCGCCCATAATCTGGCACTAGTCCAGAGCACAACAACGTTACGTGCTTCCACCAGGCTCTGAATATCTTAGACTCGTAGTCGGATGTCGGAACCTCAATATTTCTCGGCATTCTTCTACGGGACGCTCCTTCATCCCGCTATCCTGTGTCGTGTTATCGGACATGGTGGACCAGAGCTAAAGATATGTCCAGCTCTGCTAACTGTAAGTTAGGTGTCTACTGTATACATTGGGCTGAAGGAGGAGCTCATCGTGATACCATGTCCTGTAATTTCATGTCGACAAATCGCATTCCGCATGCTCGCCTGATGCACACGTTCAACGTTCAACTACTGTGACTTCCAATTGCAATAATATCGCCACACGCAGGAACACACCCGCCATCAGATCAAGGTAGATCCCAGACCGGCATGTGCATCCTTCCGATCAATACTGAACGTTGACCGTGTCGCAGGACGAGGACTACCCAGCAGTCCTACCCTACAGCCGCAGCCGCGCACTTTTCACGTCTCAGAACAGGGAGCTCGCACCAGAAGAGCGTACTGTGCGCGGCACGCTTGTCCAGGGCCTGACTGCTCCAGACATTGACCTCCTGGATGTCTTTGAGTCCGACGTGCGCAGACGGCTCCGATCACAGAACATCCAACTGACGAGACGGTGTAACACAGGAATACACGCGTGAATACGTCTTCGTGCACCCGCTCGGCGCCTTCGTCTCCTTTGCAGAGTCCGCAGCGACGTCCGCGTCCATGATACCGCTTGCTGCGGCGCCGCTCCCGCCGCTGGCATCCCTCCCTGCCGCACTTCGTGCCCAGACGTACATATGGGCACGTCCGCTGTCCAAGCTTCGCCCGGATGTGTGGGAGTACGCGGACTTTGTGCGCACGAATGCGTGGAAATGGGTCGGGGATGGTGCAACGCAGAACGAGGACTATGTCGAGGTCGATCGCAGGCGCACGTCAGGCAATTCTGCAGCACGAGGGGTGGATTCAGGTTGAAGTTGAAGGAAAGGTGTCGTGAGAGTGCCAGAGATCTATGAAGCGATGGAAGGATGCACATAAATTTATGGGATGCTTGTAAACGGTCGGGACCCGACCGTGGACCTCTTCTCAACTTCTCAAGAAGGTACACTGGCACGCATCAGACCGTCGGATTGCCATGACTTATGTCATTGCCTGTTGTACAAAGACTTCCACGCATCGGTCGACGTGACACCAGAGCGAGGTACGCAAGGTAATGCCTCGTGTCTGACTTGGTGACACCATAATCTACATGAGTTTCAGTATTTATACGCACATATCCAGTCGGTTTTTGTTCTCTAGTCTCTATCCTCAAGTCTTGATCTTTCGAGCGAGTATTGTGTCCTGTACCTCTTGACACAGAGCAGTGAAGGCTTTCCCGACGTATTCAAAGTCGGAGATCTAGTAGATTGTTGAGCTGCTGTCCAATCCGGCAGACAAGCGACACACCTCGAGCCAGACCTGTGCGCTGCACCTGCACCACCAAGCTCCGCCATGGAAGAAGTGGCCAGCATATGTGTTCCACTCGTACAACAACTTCTCCCTAAACAGCGTGTTGATCTCTGTCAGAGTGTCTGACGAATAGATCTCATGCTCGGCGCTTTCGATCGGTAGCGGAAGAAGCACGTTCGACTAGAACTAGGATCAGAATGCGAGGATCGCGAGGGTGGACCGGCTCACTAGGTTGAGCGTCAGCTCGCCCGTCTCGTCCATGACTCTCGTCCCGAATATCTCGGCGAGCCGCTTGGCTCCATCAACGGCGAGCTTATGACAGTAAGCATTGATCACTTTTTCCCCTCCTAGCCATTTGCGAAATTCGAGTGCTAGCATGTGAAGCATCGACTTAGCGCTGCGAGGGATTCACACAAGGCAGCAGACCACTGACCTGGGGTGACGCTCAGGAACGGGACTTGATCTGCGGTGCCAGTCCCTGAGTATTGCAACGCCGTGAGGACAGTGTCGAATCGTCGGTGGCTATGGGAATCGTACATTCGTGTATCTTCACAAAACTAGGATCATCTCCACTGTCCCGAAATTTTACGCTGTACTTCTCGTCTGTCGGCGAGACATACTCATGGGAAGTCGGGAGGGACGATTTGATGATGTGTTGGTTTCTATAGGATGCATGAGATCACCCGGATAGGCGAGAACGAGGACTGACCGTGCTGGTACATAGAGCAACGCACATCCTCTTTTAGCGTAAAGCCATTTGTGGCAGTTTGAAACAAAGAAGTCCGGCTTTGCCTCCTTAAGGTTAAGCACCTGCGTAGAACAAGTGTCAATGTGCATAACATTCAGATTTGGGGAATACATATACCTCCTGACCGACGCTATGCGCTCCGTCAATTACACTCCACACGCCTTCCTCTTTGCATATCTGAACTATCTCCTTCCACGGAAGCAATACACCCGGGTTCGATGTCATGCTGTCAATGATAGCTACGAATTTGTTCTTGCCAGCCTTCCCTTCAACATATGGGAGACTATCCGATGGCACATCGCTAAACTCGACGTTGGGATAAAGCTCCTTGATCCCCCGTAACTGCGTACGGAAGCGCTCGAGAATTTCAGCATGTGTCATGGGGAAGGTGTACAGAACCGAGTGCAGTGTCGGGCGAGGCTGCTCGGTACGGTCGGCAAGGTATTGGGCAGTACATTGTATAGCCCCATATGTGGTGGAGGCTGAAGAGTACCAGATCAATAATCGCTGTCTAGCATTTTAACAGCCTGCAGAGACGAACCTCCCATAATCACATCGCCTTCTCGCCATTCGAAATTTCTCAGTATAGTGTTCAGACCATGTGTCGCGTTTGGAACAAGGACGAGGTCATCGTGGGGAGCGCCGACTAGGTCTGCGACGCGATTCCTGTGACATGAGATAGTCCGTATCAGAATCGCAATCACACACACACGTCGGGATTGAGACCATACGACGTACCTTGCCTCCTTGAGCATCGGCATGTAACCAATGCGATGAAACTTGTCAGGATTGTTCTCGGCCAGCATAGTCAATTTTGTGCAGGCAAACAGTACAGGCATCGGCAGCGAGCCGTAAGAGCCTGGGATTTCATGAGGGTGGCCATAAGAAAGGCCTGCAGACACAGTCTGACAGAGTGATCACTGAATGGCGCTTACCATTGTTCAGATTTACATAGCCTGGATCGAATGCCCAAAAGTGTTTGATAGAGTGGCCGAATGGAGGCGGCTTTGAATTGACATCGTAAGTTTGACCCCTTGCAGCTGGGTCTTCAGAATTAGTGGATGCTATAGCGGCCATATCTGTTGAGTCGGTGAACGTAGCAACTGCGACGAACGCTGCGACAGGGCTGTGGGCACCCCGGGCCTACTCCGCGGGCGCGGGTTCCTAGTGGTGCCGCGGCAACCGTGGAACTTTGCCGCCCCGAAGCTGGCGGATTAACGACCGGATCATTAATGGGCGCTCCGAACCTCATCGACGAGTTGGGGACAATTGTTGCCAAGCAGCCCCTTCCTCAGTCTCTTATCAATATCCATGTTCAATTCTATGCCATCTTTAAGGCTCTCGTGCTCTGCTCAGTGTGCTGAAATGGAGTTATGAAAATATAGCTCTTCAAACTAATTGGATCGTTACCTTTTTGTCTCAACCGTGGGCTGCTCTGGTCAGTTGTGCGCGACATCTTCCAGAATCTCGCCCGAGCACTCATCTCTTGTCCTGAAAGTCGATTTTAGATATCAGATCCCCATGCGAATCTGCACGCTGCTAATGTATTTGCTCTAATTACGTCGTAACGAGACAATGGGTAGCCAAAGAGGATATCCAGGAATCAAAGAAGTGAAACCTCTGAGCCTCGTCGCTGGCCATGCAGCTTTTCCCGAAAGCGGTGAGCCTTTGTTCACTGCCAAAGCATCCCGTGTGGCGCTGCCAGTTGGTTTATCAAGCCCCCTGTGGGCGCTTCACCGTCATAGCTTCTCTTTCTTCAACCAACTACGTTCCTCAGTACTCCCCCCGCTCAGTACGGCCATGTCGTGTAGCCTGTGTCGTTTGCCATTTACGCCATGCGCGATCTCAGTGGACCCACATCCCCCTCCCGCTGGCACGCTTACCTCCAAGCAGTACAAGTACTTTATGTATTCTGTTGGTTTTGGTAAAATGGTCCCCGGCATGCTGATACAGTTCGAATACCTCGGTAACACTTTCTTTGAGCGAGATATGCACGCGGCAAGCTGACATTTTTTATCGCGTCAGACAACAATATGTTCGGGAATGCGCTCGCGGCCCCGATGGTTATCAACATCCAGTGGGAAGCAGGTGGCGGAACGGTATGGCATACACCTCTGCAAACGGACCATCTTGCTCACTACGCTTTACAGATTGTGATGCTTCACACTGCCTGTGCCACTATCTTCCGCCACATTTTCGACGCCACAGACAACACGAAGGAGACTCTGGTCAAACTCTCGCAAATCGAGCTTGTTCTTGGACGCCCCCAAGACAAGGAAAACGCGGGACGTTTCAACTACGTTAATTATGAGGGCGTCGGGAAGGATAAGGTCGACTTACGTCCGTTCTGGATTCCTGTCAATGACGTCGGTGCGAACAAGTTCGACTGGCCCAAGTTCATGGCTAGCGGGCTCGACTGGACGCTCAACAGACCAGACGTGTAGGCCGCATCTGTTCTATGCTACGTCTCATGTCCATTCTGATCTGTTTCGGACGCCAGATTCCCGAAGTTTAACTCTACTGTCGCCGCAGAGCGTATCGCAGCACTCGGGCCCCCGCCCGAGTCGACGAAGGACATCATCACCACGCAACCCGCTGATATACTGCACGCCCTTCTGTCCTACCTCTCCAACGAGTCCTTCGTTTCGCTCCTCTCCACCTGCCGCCTCTTGCGGCATCATGCATTGACAACCTTCCAATCACATGCTCGCCAGCGCGTGCTCGCCCTCGGCTGGGCCGTCCCCCTCCCTGCAGAACACGCGGCTGCAGTCGAAATCCGCACAAAGAGCGGACGCGAGGCACCACCTATGGCACACGCGGTCGATTCGCCCGTCAATGGCGACTGGCTGCTGTACCTCTCGCACGTCCACCGCACACAGAGCATGCGCGTGCGGCGTTGGGTGTGGGCGCTCGCGGAGGAGCTGCACCGCGCACACGACGCGCGGCTGCCCGATACCAAGTATGCGGACGGGGTGACCGCGGGCGGGAAACCGAATAAATCGAAGGCGCGGCGCGAGCTCGAGCACCTTGTGGACGAGAAGTACTCGTCCCACCTCCTCTTCACGAACAAGCTTCCGAAGGGGAAGGTAGAAGAGGTGCTGCAGGAGATGATGGGCCGGTCGCATTGAGTCAAGTCACTAGAAGTTGCCTCCGTTGCGGGAAATCTGCCTTGTATATTAGTTGACTGCGCGTGGCACTATCGAAATTGTATCAATGTCGTGGTAGGTCCATAGAATTGTGGCATTATCAATTGTGCCGCCTGTTGAGGTTATGAACCTCGCGCGTCAAAAATCGAGCTCACTGAAGCCACTTGAGTACTTGAAGTTCGAAGACCCTGAACAATGCTGACTGTGATTGAAATACTAAGGGTATACAAAGTAGAAACAAGCAGACGATGCACAATCACGGGATTCTGTGAATTAAAAGCCTCCCTAGACTCTTTGTGGACAGTGTCTCCCTCTCCCCATCCGAGTACTCCACATTGTACCTGGGAGCTTTACCCGGGGTTTGATCACATCCTCGAACCGTCAGCTCTGCGACATCGCCTGTGAGCTCATCTTCATGACGGATCTTCTGTCCAATTGGCCCGACTAGGTCACCACCATTCGGGGGGCGAGGCGCACGAGACCAACGTTGCAGAGACGGGGGTTGGTTCATAATATCTTCGTCTGGAAACGCTGGAAACTGCGTTAAGACATCAGCAAAGGTGCGATATGTTTCGAACCATGCAACATACGCTATCGCATTAGAACCGTCCAGGACCTGCAAGAATGATCCCTCCGGCATAGACTTGACTTCCCGCTGTAAGATGTACTGCATGCCAGTGTATGCCGCCAAGCTGGTGTAAAAGCTAGCGAATAAATGTCAGCGACGCGATATGGAAAATAAACACGCCACATACTCTTGGCGGCGAGTTGGCTGCATCCGGCATATCTCATCACAGAGCGCGAACCATTCCGTCTTCCCATCCAGGTCTCCGTGCTTAGGCATGTTCAGAGGGCTAGGATTTGTGGGATTGGCATTGAATTCGGCAACAGCTTCGTCGTGGATGGGCACCACGTCCTCTTTTTTTGACTCGGGACCGATAACGTACGCATTCTTTTGAAAGATATACATGTAATGAGCCGCCTTCTCTGTCAGAAATTGGATGCGTTCCGGAGTACAATTGGGGACGCTTGCAGGATCGAGGTCGACTGGGCGGCGTGTGGGAGCATTAGGTTTGGAGGCACATTTGGAAGAGACCTTTCTCATTGTCTTCGGCGCTGCAACTTTGTGAATGGGGTGCAGAAGTACTTTTTCCAGCGCGAGGGCATGTACGTATACTGTAGTGTGAAACGAGAACAAGCCTTTGAATACGACGCGAATTTATGAACCGGCGAGCAAGAGGTCACGTGGGGCCCGGCGGTGTGGCCACCATTTTTGTTCTCGTGTTGTACACCGGCCACCCTTCCAGCTGCTCTCTGGTTTCCATGCACATCGATACATCAATATTAATGCATCACGCGTGTAGTAGATCTGCTGGCAACTTGAAGTAATCACGGCACAACTTCACGTGGCGCGCGTTCCGTAATACAGTACGGATGCCGGGGCGCTATCGCAACCGCTGACCTGTTCAATATCTCAAGTTTGGATGCCGCCGCTTTGGAATTCGTTGTTGGCTACTGGATAGGAGACTAACCAAACTTCCAAATTCTGCTCGACGGTAACAGCTTCAAGTCGATCAGTGTGGCCTGCAGCTTCAAGCTTCAATATTGTTTGTCCGAGTCCTCGTTGGGCCCACCGGGTGAAGTGCCCGTTCATAGCGGCCTCTGATGCACGCTGGACATCGGTCCAGAAGTTAATATCCGTACATTTGTTATGTCTCACACAGGCGCACGGGATCACGGGTCCTCTCCGCTACTTTTGGACCAACAGTTGCTCGCCCATCAAGTTTCAACTGATGCTATTCATTCCTATCTCTATTGTCGCGCGTCTTGTCACCGGACACCATATCTATCGTCTATGGGCTCAGGTTCCTCTGCTCCATCCTGCTTGTCCCCGAATAGTGCTTCTGTCACTTCGACCAAAGCAAGTCCGATGTCGTATTGTTTCTCGATGTGAGCTCTCGCTCCTTTGCAGCTGGTCTCAGGCCGCTCTTCCACATCTTCGCGTCTATCGTTCGGCCTATCCGGAACGCCCCAGAGGCATCGTGACCTCCGTCGCCTCGTCCATGGCCAGGAATCTCCTTGCCTGCTACCTCAATGTGGCAAATCAGATGCCTGAGCGAAGTATTCCTGGCATTGTTACAACCAGCAGTGCCCCTCGTGACGTTTGAGCGTATGGCTCGCGTTCGGTACCTGGTACTTCGCTGTATATTTACACCGAAGTGCAACCTGTCCCGCCCATGTCACACTGACTACTCTGGGTGTTGTCGCATGCGCATAAGTACCGCACCTGCGTATTTTTCAGGGCTCCGCGCTTTCCCCAGGCTTCCCCGGATTACATCGACCCCATACTTCTCCAAATATGACCGCGCCCGCTACGAATGAGAAGCAAGTTCCACCCCCTGCACATGTCGAGGATTCCGCGAGCTTCGATAAGGGCTCCGGTCCGGCATACGCAAACCTCACCGCGCTCGCGCAGGCTGCGGCGAACGATCATCCTACACGACGCCTGCAGGCGATCCGTGTGTATTGGCGTGCGTTTCTGTGGTGTCTGTTCATGTGCATGGGCGCGCTGCTCTGGGGTTATGACTCTCAGGTGAGTTAATGGAACGTAGGTGTCTTCGTATTATGGAGCTAAGTTCAATCTAGGTCGGCGGAGGCCTTCTGAGTGTCCCGTCATTCCGCCGCGACTTCGGTTATCTTGACGATGCGGGAGCATATGTGCTTCCCGCGAAGTGGCAGAGCGCCTTCAATAGCGTGAGCTCTATCGGAGGCATGTTCGGTGGGCTGTCACTGGGCTATGTCTCTGACAAGTTCGGGTGAGTATCGCGTATTCTACGGTCTCTATCTGCAACTCGCTCACTTCACGATCTTCTCGCAGGCGCCGAGGCGCAGTGGCACTTTGCTGCATGGTGTCCATCACCGGCATTTTCATCCAGTTCTTCACATACCCACATAGGAATGCCCAGCTCATCGTCGGGAAGCTGATCAATGGATATGCACTTGGTGAGGGCAGGAGGACCTAGTCTCTTCCTCGTCATTCTGATAGCCTCGATCGTGCCAAGGGATGTATGTTTCGGGCGCTAGTTCGTACTGTGCCGAAGTATCCCCGCTTGCCCTCCGTGGTATTACCACCGCGTCTGTAAACCTGTGGATCGATCGTGAGTCTTTCATGTCGTTATACGGGGGACCTGGTGATCAGCTAAATGTCGATTGCAGTTGGACAATTGTGCGTAGTTGCGCAGGGCCTAGGCACTTTTACTTATGACGAAGCTATACAGTATGTCCAACGGCGTCATCGAAGGCACTGGCAACTTCAACAGTGCATACGCATACAGGCTCCCATTGTACGTCTGCCTCATTACATATTCTTCAGTACCGCTGACGAATGCTCTCCTTGCCCTAGTGCCCTGCAATGGATTTTCCCAGTGCTTCTGCTCGCCGGTCTCCCCTTCGCTCCCGAGTCGCCCTGGTGGCTCGTACGCAAGGGCCGCATAGACGATGCGCGCAAGATCCTCACACGCCTCGCGGGCCCGGTCACTACGGACGTCGACCTGCAGCTGCAGCAGATCAAGGAGACGATCGAGCTTGAAGATACGTATGCCGCGAACTCGACATACGCGGACTGTTTCAGAGGTGCGCAGATGTTGACGAGAGTGGTATGTGGTGCTTGCTTACTTATTTACGCGTGGCGCGGCAGGCATCAATCGCAAGCGGACCATCATCGCGTCAATGGTGTTCATCCTACAGCAAGCGGCTGGTATGTCGGTCTCGTTTGTGAGCCTGCAGCAATGTCACTGATTTTCTGCCAGGTGTTGTATTCGTGCTTGGCTTCAGCACGTACTTCTTCGAGCTCGCCGGATTTCAGGACAGCAAGTCCTTCCGCCTCGGCGTAGGTGTCACTGCACTCGGCGTCGCCGGCAATCTCATCACATTCTACACCGTGAACCGCTTCGGGCGCCGAGTGATCTTCAACTGGACAATGTTTGCGTGTACAATCTTGCTGCTGCTAATCGGTTTTCTCGCGATCCCGACGTCGCAGAATGCGAGGTGGGCGATGGCCAGCTTCGTACGTTCTGCCGTGTCCACATCGATAGACCGGGCTCTATAAGCTGACGGTGCCTTTGCATGGCAGACACTGGTGTACAATTTCATTTATCAGACTGGCATGTCCGTAGTCTTTGTCCTTCATGCGTGGAGATAGATTAATTTGACTCGGCTCGGTGTGCAGCGGCCCTCTTGGCTACGTGATCTTCGCCGAGGTCTCTTCGGCAAAGCTGCGTTCCAAGACTGTCGGCCTCGGTATCCTCACCAACTCGCTCTGTGGCATGGTCATGAACATTGTTATCCCATATCTGTGTGTATTCCTGCGGTCTTCATTGCAATTCAAGGCTGAGCGCGTGTGCCATAATGTGTAGTGTGAATCCAGACGAGGCGAATCTCGGTGGCAAAGTAGGTTTCATCTTCGGAGGCCTCGCGGCCGTCGGTACCGTCTGGGCGTATTTGTATATTCCTGAAACCAAGAACCGTACCGTCGACGAGTACGTTCCATCCTCCGCTATCCAAGATGTATATGAATGCTGACGGGCGGTTGGGTTGGTAGAATTGATCTCCTCTTCGAGCGCGGTGTCTCTGCACGCCACTTCGCCGATTACAACCTGAACGAGGAGGATCCGGTAGCCGAAAAGATATGAATTCTGACGATTGTCTCAGCGAACATTTTTCTCCTTCACGTGGGTTCTGCTAATGATCTTCACCGATGTATTTCGGTGCATGATTCATGTATCTCAGGATTAACTAGTACTTATCGCACAGGAGAGAACTCGTGCTTATAGAATTCTAATACATGAAATTATGTGGTGCGGGTCGATTTGTCAGCTAAAATTCGAACTTTCAGCCGCAGGACTAGTGCTCCTGTCTTTGAAAGAAGTGTCACTTTATCCTCAACCACCGCCGCCAAGTCCTCACAGATTACTACACCATGCCCGCCTCTAACTCTCCCAACGGCGGAGACATCAACAAGGACGCGACAATATTATTGTGAAAGGCGTACACCGATTACCTGAACCTGGGCGGATGCCAAGTCAGTTCACTTGCAACGACCTGTCCACCAATCGACTCCGGAGTATGGCATATAAATTGAGTACTCACCAGACATTACCAGACCGCGATCCCGTTGAAAAAGATGACAGGTTGAACCTCAATTTGAACTCTATGGCCCGTTGTCATCCTCGAGATCATCTCGCTGCAGATACTCCAGCTTGAAGCTTGAGCGCTGAGCTTGAGCATCAGTGGAAACGAATGCCGATGGCCGATCGTCGATATTTGCAGATGATCGCTTGACCAGCGGCGGAACCTCGGCCCGTCCGAGTCGACTTCGATGCTCACACAGCAGCTTGCCAGTGACCACACATCCTATAAATTATGGCTGTCACATAATCCCACCGGCCTATCTCCTTCCCATCGTTGAAATCACACCTCCCTGCACAACTGCAAGTTCACCGACAAGTCATGGCGCAGCCCGCTCGTATCCTCATCTATTCCGCGACTGCGGGATATCGCCATGAAGTCATTCCACGGTCCATTGAAATCCTGAAGGAGCACGCACCATCGATCAACGTTGTCTTTGATACAACCGAGGACAAGGCTTGGTTCACGGACGAGAAGCTCGGTGCCTACGACGCGTTGCTGTTCTTGAACAACTCCGGTGAAAGTGCGTGCGTTCCACCCCTGGGCAATATTTACATGCTGACAAAAGTCCAGTCCTCGACGAGCCGGGAAAGGCTGCATTCCAACGATATCTGGACCTCGGTGGAAACTTCATCGGGGTGCACTGTGCCTCCGGATGCCTATATGAGACTGAGTTCTATCGCAAAGAAATAGGTGTGTTTCCGGTCATGTTTGAATCTATGCATTCCGATCATGAGTGACATCAAAGTCATATTGCTTAGCAAGTCTACATTTCCGACGATACTAACTTGCGGGTTATCTTTAGGTGCACTCTTTGATTACCACCCTGACCTTGGGCCCGCGGTATGTCGAGGCTACTTATATTCTCTTCGCCAAACTGAGTACATTCTGTCCTGAAAAGGCTGTCGAGGTGTCCGGCCCTCCACACCCCAGCACGAGCATGTTGCCTGCGAAATGGCAACTCTTTGACGAGATGTTTGTATACAATTCACGTGCGCTTTGACTCGACATGTTGATGTGATATTCCCCTAGGTACAACTTCAGGTCCGACCCTCGCAGTGTCGGCGCGACGGTGATCCTCACTGCGGATGAGACCAGCTATGAAGGTATGTATCTCGACTGGTTTATATGTTTCGTTATAACCTTTGTATCCGACAGACAAAGGCGTGCGGAAGTTCGACCACGGCCATCCGCATCCTGTCGGTGCGTGGTTTCAGTAAGCGTTATCTAGTATTTTGTTGATTTCTTCTTTCAGCGTGGTTCCAAGAGCATGGTGCCGGTGTACAGCCCGGAGGAACAGCCGGGCGAAGCTGGTATACCTCGCTCGGACATGGCCCTGAGACTTGGGAGGTTGGCACACCGACCTATATAAGACAGACCCGCAACATGGACTGATTTTACTGCACAGAACAAGCTCTATGTCGCCCATGTCTTAGCGGGCATCCAGTGGGCAGTGCAGTCAGGCACGACGAAGGTGTCTAACCCCGCCGCACTAGTTGGTAATTCCGCATCTGCGTGAATCCGGGCTCTGAGCGTGTCATCACGCGAGGCGTTCGAGGTGAAGTATGAAGCGGTACCCAACTTTATTTGGTGAGTGCGTCACAATTGCCTTTGTCCTCTATTGATGTGATCCCATCACAGTCGTGTATGTGTATGTCCATGTATGCGGTACTACAACGCTGTATGCTATACGTTACTTTGGTTTTACGCCTGATTGTGGACCGTTCGCGAGCACCAAGTCAAGGACTGAAATGCTGACTGATATCCAGGTGTATAACTCTGGTGTATATGTGCGGTCAGTCCCAACGAGCATACCTATAGTTAACTTGTCAAGCGAACTGACTGCACTCACGAAAATTTCTAACAAAGATGGCGAAGCAAGAATACAGCTCATCACATGCACAAGACAATATTCGCTAGCGGTCATGCTACACTACGTATCCACGCTTACAGACTCAGAGATACGCCCATGTTCGACGTGGAAACCTCGGCCCACCCGTGCTTGCTTTCCTCCGCGGAGCTCCACTTCGCAGTTCCCTGGACCGTACCTCGACTGGCGCGCTGCGTCTCCACGACTCTCTGGCGGCTACGGCCGGCCGGGTCCTCTGCTTCCATGTCGGCATTGACGACCGGCACGCCCGAGACGACGACTTGAGCGAGAACGCGCCCTCGAACGTCTTATGCAGCTCTGCACGGGCGGGCGAGTTGGACGTGTGTGCAGAGAAGTAGAGCGTCGAATCCACGGGGGCGACCGAATAGCTGATGCCAGCGGGCTGTTGACGTCGTGGCATGGACGGTGAACGACCGCCCGTGCCGTCTGGGGCGTCGGATATGAGGCTGACGTTGGAGGTGATGGGCCTGCAAATACGTGAGCACCGACCGCTCTGATTTAGCCGGTACGAGACGCACCCGTTGCTTGTCTTCATCGACAGCGTGGTGTAAAAGTCTGGATCGTCATTCGAAAGACCCACTTCTGCCTGGATGAACGCGTTCGAGGTGCGCAGCTCGAGACCACCCGAGGAGTTGAAGGAACCCTCGATTGGCCCGTTGCTGGTCCTTATGGTGGCGTGTTGGCTAGCAAGTGACTGAGGTGGGCGTCAGATAAATCCTCCGCAGTACAAATTGGGCTTACATCGATTTGAACGGTACGTTGGAGCTACTCAGTGAGATGGCATCGAAAAATATGCTGTTCCGGATATCTCCCACATGGTGGACGAAAATGGGGAGGTCGGTCTCGAATTTCTTGATGAGCACAGGAGAATCGCCAGAAGAGGGTGGCAGGTGAGCTCTGATACGGAACTGAACTCTTTCTCTGTGGTGGCGCGGCAGATTACCGGGAGGAGCCTACGCATTATGTTAGACGCATCCTCGATTCAAGTAAACAATATACTCACGAAGATCCCTACGCCATTGTGGCCCTCCTCGGGTTGCAGCATGCAGACTTTGACAAGATCAAACACGTCTTTCTTGTCGTAGAAAGCAGAAATCTCGACATTCACGAGGTCCGAGCCTGGTTTTCCCGAGTCTGTAATTTCGACTGATCCGTGTGCAAGGGAAGTAGACCCCCTGGACACTAGGTACAACAGGTCCGAGTCCAAAGGAAGGTCGAACGAAGTATTGGCGGAATGCGCGAAGTGGATTGGGACGCCCTCGGTGTCATTGTCGAACGACCAGTCAGCATCGTGGATGCAACTATCCGGGACGTGTTCATGGGGGGGATGAAGGTCGTTGTGCGGGCGCCCTCGCTTATTCCCAATGAGCTGAGCGTCGTGAATCAGTACGCGGTTCAAGTACGGTTTGATGTCAGTACCCACAGTTCTCATGACATGCCTCGACTCTTGGACGAAAACAGAAGTCGCAATGAGGGCAAAAGCGATCCAGACGAAAGCACGTAGGAACCGTTGCGCTCCGGTCCGCCGGGAAAGAGGGCGATTGAAGAGCAACGGCGAGCTGACGTGCACTGGAGGCGTTCCAGAATTTGCCATAAATGTCGGGGAAGACTGTGCCTTCTCTGCGTCGGCCCCGTAGTGAGCGTTCGAGGCAGCGTAGGTATCCTGTGTCTGAGCGGGCATCTGTGCTGGGAGAAACTGCGCTGCGACGCAAATTTTATACACAGTGGGGAAAAGCGCAGTACTTGGCTGGACCAGTATCTTGAGCAACGAGTCCCTCCTGAAGCTGCGCACGGTACTGCGGAATCGGGAGTCAGGTTATGTCTTGCATCATGCCAGAGGCTGCAAGTAGCTCGCGCGTCCCGAATTGCCTAATACTGCATGTTTAGATTCGCAGCACACGTACTTGTGTACACGTGTGAGCTCCGTAACATATTGTGAGAAGGCTCTCGAATCAGCAAGGACGCTGTCCGAGTCCAGAGAGCGCTTCCGCTGAAATTGCCATCCGCTTATTTGTACGGGTGGTAGAGACAAATAACGACAGCGACTCTTGGCATGTTACTTGGATGTTGCAAGGAGTACTGAGATCCTGCTCGATCCCAGCTGCCAAATACATGATCGCGAGAAGCAGGCATCTCCGAGTCGCTCCGTCTCTTCCTCAAACTTGCTATTAAGCAATGGATTAATGAGGGCCCAGCTCGGTCGCAGGCTGGGGCTCACCTCACGTATGGTGTAACGGTCCTGGCATGTGCATGAAGCACCGCAAAGTCGGAAAGATTGCCACTTCAGGCACTCCGAATGGCACGTGATCGTGTCCAAGGCTAAATGATCGCGTTCCTCGGATTGACTTTCTGTTTCTATGTCTCAATTGTGCATGGTGGAATTCGAGGCTGTCCTGGATGGTACCGCTGAAAACTTACAACGTTTACATGCGCGAAGCCTATAGCTCAACAGTGTTACCTCATTGACACGCCAAATTATCAACACTTGTTCTTCCCCGCTTCATCCCACGTTGGTGCCGCCACGTACCGGCCGCGATATCTCCCTTCCTGACGTTCTCTGCCCCTGCAAAAGGAGTCATGAGTCATGTCTTTGTAACCTGCGGCACATCCATATTCCTCATCTATCCATCTGAGGAGCTTCCAGTCTGCAACATACCCCTGCTTGGCCCTGTACACGAGTGGAACGCACTGCACGATTAGGCTTGTAATGTTCTGTTCTCAAACCTATGCGACAGCACGATGGCATTCTCTTTCACCCTATCAGGGGCAATGATGTACGGATCATTCAATGTTGGTTGTATCGGTCACGAAGTTTCCCTGGGTCTTGTACGTGTCAGGTCCCGGAGACTCGCAAAGATTTCTCCAGGTCTGACGTGCGCGCTGTCGCACGTTTGAGACTCATCTGCACGGTATGTCCGCATAGCGTCTATTCACTATTCGTCAATTTGGTTCAGCTACATCCTGCCACTTTGTCAGATGCACCAATGCAATGCAATACCCGACGAATTCGAGCTAGATGGACACAGTGAGCATCCTACTTGCTACGTATGTTTCGACATTTTTCATTGGACACCTTCTCAACATCACGACAGTAGTTTAATCATCAAGCTGACATGTGTCCTCCGGCCTGCGCTAATTTTCGGGAAATCTGTCCGCACAGTCAGTGCTGGGCCTCGCCATATTGGTACTGGAGGAAGCACCAAGGCTTATGATTAACGTCAAGGAACGTCTCCTGCCCGGACGGCGCTCTACAATTTCTCACACCACCCTCGGGATGATCTCCGGATTTTGCTTATGAATTCTACTTGAGTCTACTCTTGCGACCTGTGGTATTCTGTTCAGTGACTTGTGGACCTCTTTTTAACTTCAACGGTTTCATCACACCGCACCGGAATATTCATTGTGCCTGACAATATCCAGTTGCCCTGCCCATCTCCTTTGCCTGAGAAGTCATTTCAGGGCCTCAGTAGGCCCTGAGGCACAGGGGAGAGTCGCAGGACGAGGCGAGTCTCATTTATGCTGTACAATAGGCTTCCGCAGGCACTGATATGCAGATGCTCATGGTCACTTACTGGATTCATCTGCAGGCTCCGGGAACGGCTACACAGCATCAAGAGACGCCTATGTCTTCTCTTTTTCTTTGACATGCTCCCATAGGATGTGCCTCGACTGGTAAACGGTCAGCCCTGCTCCGCAGTGCACGGATCGTGGTCTGTACAGGCCTCGTCGACGGCTGGTACTTACTCAATATCGATATATGCAGACGGCTGCAGAACATATAAAACATGCAATGCCATGAGCGAAGTCTTCAAGTTGGAACCAACAACCCACAGCACTCTCCTCCCCACAGCTATTTGTGCATATTATCGTTGACAATGAAGTCACTTTTCTACCTCGCCTCGCTTGTTGCTCTCGCGGCGAGCTGCAATGGACTTGTCGTTCCCAGCGGCCATATACAGCGTAAGCATTTCCATGAGCCCGCGAGCGTGTGCTTATGCCCTCATCGCCCATCTGTACAGAGCGCAGCGCATGCACGTCTTACACTGTCGTATCGACCAGCTATGTCGTAGTCGGGAATGACACCGTCGACATCACGACACTCGCGTGCGACAACGCCGTCACGACCAGAGAGGAGCCCCCGAATGCTCTTCGTGAATTCGCAGACGGTGATGTCTGCGGTGACATCTGTAAGTACCTTCCGCCTTGCCACAGTATGCGGGCACTGTTGACCGACACTTGCGCACCGGCAGGCACGAATGTGTGCAACTTCGCCGGAGGCGTCCTGCCCCCCGAAGCGGACGACTGCGCAGTCATCGTCGACGCCATTACCATCCTGGACGGGGATATCGGTACGCTTTGTCTCGTGTACTGTCCCAAGCACATTGTGTTGACTGCGTGCGCCCACAGAGGACGACTTCATCGTCGGCGCAGGCGAGGTGAAGCAGCTCACATACCAGACCTGCCGCTACTTTTTGAGAACTTCAGCAACAAGACCCTGACCTATTGCTGGTCGGCTCTCGTATGTGACCGCCACCCGATGTCGTCTCTCTAGACTGAGTAGTGCTTCTTTTCTCAGTCCGACGTCGCGTCCGCAGCGGGCAGCGCATGCTTCCCTCCGACGCAGCCCAATTACTCGGAGGGACTATGCTCGCCCAACAATGGAACGGGCACCCCACTTGGGCGGTCGGGTAATATATGTTTCTGTCTTTCGATTCTGCAGAAGCTAATACGAGAGTCCACTTCAGGGCCGCGCACTCTTGAAGTGTCTGCGCAAAAGATCAGAAGATGATGGGAGACTGAATTCGAGAGTTGCCTTGTCTCTCCGAAATATTTTCTTGGTTATCCACTGTGTGTAACGAGAGTAATGTGCCGGGATTGCGTGTGATTTGGGGGGCTCACGTCTGAATTGAATTTACAACCGTGCTACCTTTGCTCGGTGATGATCGATGATCAGTTACAACTTCCTAATTTAGGAAATGTATTCATCCACTCCGAACACACCAGTCTGAAGAGTCCTGAAGTCATTCGCCTGACGATGTCGCGAGAACCTACCCGTCATCAACTTTCTGCACGACTCGCATACAATGCCAAGACGCCCGCCTTTCTCCAACGCCTCCAGAATCGTGTAGCCGGTACTGACACGCACTCAGACGACGAGTTCGAGGATGACGGTTCCGGCCGGCCACCCATTCCACGGCGCCCTGCTATACCTGAGCGTCCAGCGGACGATGCGGGGAGTGCTGACGAAGATGATGGCGACGAGCGACCGCAGATTGTCGTGCTACGGGAGGGGAAGCACCTCACAGAACGAGAGGCGGAGAACGAGAAGCGCAAGGGTGAGTGACCCTGCTTTCTCCGTGACGCCAGGTCTTCCATGCAGTGCTATCTCAGCGAAAGGCCTTCCTCCGCTCCCAGAAGCTACGGAGACGCAGAGTGAGGAACCTGCGGCTACAAACCCCAAGACTGGTCCGGCGGCGCCCAAGTCGAAAGTGGCCAACCTGTCATTCTCGTCATCAAGGACAGGCACAAACTCGAAGGCTGGAAAGCGGAAGGCCGTAGGAGATGCTAGAGATGATGAAGGAGAGCCAGCAAAGAAGGTGTCGAAGAAGAAACCCAAGAAGGCGGAAAAGAAATTGCTATCTTTTGGGGACGGAGACGAGGCGTAACCGTTAAACGTTTATAGAGTCCTGTGTCAATCATCCTTCAGGTACGGTCTTTTCCTTCCAGTCTTTCATAATCTCATCTCTACTCGTAGCTTGCGGCAGGCTTCCATGGGAGGCACATCTGGGCCCGTAACCTTGAACAATACGGTGCGCTGCGTCATATCCTTGCTCGACGAATACCCTGCGAGCAGGAGAAGCCTTCCCCTGTGGCGCAGTCCGATAGCGGAGTACATTGCTCTTCGTGCTACGAACTCTGTACGGTTCTCCTGCGTTGCAGCGGCACATCTCGAGGGCGTACTCACTGCTGTACTGGTATCCTATTGTGACATATGCCAATATTGCCTTGCCTCGGCTCTCGTTCAGGTAAGTATGCTATCCGCAAATTGTGTTTCAGACCACATCGATTGGACGGACTGTACTCTGAAAGATTAATGTGTCATGGGCTAATCTGACGCATCTCAGGTACCACGTCTGTTCTTCTGCCATATGAACCGCTGCACATGCAATGTATAGCCATTGTGATATGGTGTCTATCGGCGTTAGACCAGAGTCACATTTTCCAGCAATGCTGTACAACAGGTAAGCATAATATCAATCAGAAGATTGCTCAGAGTCTGAATTTGACAACTCAGAATGTGGTGACAATAATGCATTGCAATGTTTAATGACTACGAGCATGCTCAGAAAAGTAGTCTGGCTGGATATCGCCATGTATGTGAAGCCCCAACTCGGAATTGATCCCAAGGCCTAGTCCATGCTCAGCAGGGGTCAAGATGCCCGACGGGAGACGATAATATGCCACGCCCTCGGGGGTACGTGTGCACCCGATGGTCGGCGCACTCGGCGTCTTGTAGGGTCGTGATGCGGATTGGGGGCCATATCGAGCATCTGATTCTGAAGGGTGTCACGGTACACAGGCGCACCAGGCGTTCTGCGGAAGTCGCGCTTCAGTGCACCGGGTACACTAGGGATATGTACTTCATCGTTCTCGCTGGAGAGGCTGATGCCGGGCATCAGGCCGGACTCGAAAGGGGAGTTGGTGGCGCTCGAGGGGTGCTCGGCGCGGGACTCAACGAGGAATGGTAGACAAAGTGTCGCGACGGGAGAGGGTGAGTATCCACTGGACATGGTGCGCGGCTGCAGAACGAGGCGCGGAGAGGGGGTGGGCGCGGGATACTTGGCGTTGCCGAGCTTGATCCCCAGTCCAACAGCGCCAGGACGCGTGCGAGGGGAAACGTCAGAAGTAAACTCGAACGGGTCCCCTGTCTGAACTCGCTGTGTGCGCACTAAGGCACGGATATGAGCTGGAGCGAGTTTCGTCTGAAGCTCGATCTTCGTCGGGCGACCGTGACGCGGGGAAGGTGGGGTGGGTGAGATCAAGTTAGAGATAGAGCGAGTGATGCGCACTGGGCCAGCCAGGTGCGAACGGATGAGCGATGGGGAAGACGGCATAGTGCGAATAACATGAGTATTTTGAGGGCTGAGTACCTCACCGAACTGCGGCTGTTTATATTCGTTTTCGTGCCCTACATTAGTGTTGTGCGCCCGCGGTGGCGGTGGCGGTGGCGGCGCGGGTGCGGGGAAGCGGGACGGATGACCCGCTCCCGACCCGCCTTCCGCTCGCCCACGGTCACGAGCACGTGCACCGTGACAGTGCTTGACTCCGACCGCCGCCGCCGCTCTCCACTTTCATATTGCACTGCTTGGCCAGCTTCGCATACGTGCCCTCATCTTTGGGTTATACGTATTTTCTGTTCTGACACGAGATTTATTGGTAGGATGCATTTTCACCAGGTAACAGATTCAGAAGTTGGCTAATGAACAACTCCAGTGACTACGTATCGATTGCGATCGCGAAAGCCTCCCAACACCTCCGCCAAACCGTGGCAATATCTGCTTTCCTGACCATACTTTAGGCTCAAACACCATAAAACTCTCCCTTTGTTCTAGTGTCTGGGTTCTGACGCCACAATGCAACTCATCCTGTGCCACTCCCGATTGTTGCGGTCTCATTCCGAATCTGCCCAAGTGGTACTCAACTTTGACATGTCTAAACCGTTGCCAGCATTATACTAGGCGCAACGTTATCTTGAGTGGTTAATAAGGTTTCTCGACCGGCGGCCATTGAAATGTGAGAGAAAGCAGAACCCTCGCTATCCTGCATGTCATTGTCTTACAACACGAGGATCAAGTTAGCCACACAAAGATGCTTATAAATTTCGGTATACGACACGCTATTGTCCTCTAACTGGGATTCTTTGTTCTGTCTGCAGCCATATATATGGGTGTTATGCTACGATGCTGCACCCACTGAACACACCGTTATCACCCCAATTCGTGTTGAAGTCTTCGTGTTGAAGTCTACAGTGATCAATTCTGTCCTGTGATGCATATAATTCCGCTTTTAGTCTCATGCCGATGTAACGACTATGTCTTCCACGCTCGTCAGGTACGTTCACTCGCGACTCGCCAACACGCAAATCACTCACCCGATGTTTCAGAGGGCACGCTGAGCATCTCAGCGCCGAAGTACTCGGGCCATTCGAGGAGGCCGCCTGGTCAGAGGGTGTGCTCGCTGTGTACGTGCATCTTTCTTATTTGGCTCCATCGAACCTCATTCATTTTTTTGCAGCTGATGGCCTGCACAAAATATTCGGATCCTCGCTGGCAGCTTGGTACCGAAAACAGCAGGATAGCGAAATCGCCCTGCGTCATGGGTGATTGACTATACATGGTTAATGATTAGTGAGTGATGATACTGCTTTCTGACACTGGGATCCATCTTAACTCTGACATCACTGCAAGTCCAATGAAGCTGGTCTCTTACCAGGTTCCGAGATCATGTGAACCTGAAAAGTCATCAACACGGGCTGGTAGCAAGCTGTTTAAGCCTTCATTAAGCTTCATTTGTACCTGCGGCACCAGCACATCGATCTCATGTTGTATTCTATTCACTCATCTGACAGATAAACTTTTGTCGTCATTTTCCAGTGTTCAAATGAGTAGGAGATAGAAAATTTTCAGCATGATTCTTATGTATGTCTGGCTTGAACTGTTTTGAACCGTCTGCCGGGCGAGCAGAGAGGCACACAGCCGATGGCAAACAACAGCAGTTTCCCGATTTGGCTCTGCACCACCATGATAGCCTCTTGGACGTCTACTACAATGACACGGAAGGCGGAGGTGTCTATTAGGGTGTTGAACATGTTGTAATCATTCGATAATACATTGTTACTATTGTTTCGAATGTTTAGGCCGGTGACAGTCTTCTGGATACCCATCCTCAGCCAATCAGATCGCGAGAATAAGCCTGTTTTGGGAAATATACCGAGCCTAAACATTCGAAAAAACAGTAACAATGTTTTATCAAGTATTTACGTGATGTTCGGGGCTTTAACAGGGCCCCCCGCCTCCCGTGTGACCATCGTCCCACACCGTAGCCTTGAACTTGGGTTCTTTGGGACGGGCTTGGACTCATCCAAGATTTATGGGGTGTGATACACGACTTCGAGATACACGACTTCGAGCGTGGTGTGATACACGAGGGGATGCGGAGATCCAAGTTGGTCATTCGCGGAATGACGAGGATACGTTCAGTAAGTGAGATGCATGCACATCCCTTTCCTAACTTATGGGCAGCGGTAGACTCGGGTATGAGGCATGAGAAACAAGATCTATCAAGTATTGTTTATGCTATATGCACACTCCGAGTTTTCTAGAACACTCCTGACTGGATCGCCAGCACGCTCTATACCTCTTTGCATGCTGATGACTGCCATGTGTTGGATGGAAATCCCGGGATCATCATCAATACTAGGCTTTTTACCCGTGGCTTCGCCACGGAAGGTTATTCAACATGGCTTCGCCATGGGTGTCATTGTTGGTAGTGTGTGC
The DNA here is from genome assembly GCA_022376435.1 of Amylocystis lapponica. Lineage (NCBI taxonomy): Eukaryota > Fungi > Basidiomycota > Agaricomycetes > Polyporales > Postiaceae > Amylocystis > Amylocystis lapponica. The sequence goes on from JABYQE010000105.1 coordinate 70,081, forward strand.
ATGGCTTCGCCATGCATTAATGGTCTTAGAGATTTATATTCACAACAGATTATTGTGTTTCCCATGACTATGTTGTTTCCTGTGGCTATGTAGTTCAATTTTCCCGTGATTGTCTTGTTTCCTGTGGCTATGTAATTTTCTGTGACAGTGTTGTATCCCATGATTATATAGTTTCCTGTGGTCATGTTGTTTTCTGAGACTGTGTTGTTTTCCATCACTATGTTTTTTTCCTGTTTGTTGCCAGAGGTTATCATGATGTTGTTTCCCAATAATATATTTTCCTGTAGCTGTATTTTTCCTGTGGCTATGTTTTCCCATGGCTGTGTTTTATTTTTCCCGTAGCTGTATTTTTTCTTATGGCTATGTTTTCCCGTGGCTATGTTTTATTTTTCCTGTGACTATACTTTATGTTGTATTGCATGCATTGATGTAGAACTTCACATCACTTAGGATCAAGTCTACAAAGAGTCTATGGTTTTCCTGTGGTCATGTCTTCAATCCAAGATGTAAATTAGTTTGTGTCATTGAATTCAAGCAATGTAGATGTTCCCGTGGCTTTATTACAGCATGGTGTTTTGAATATTGTATGACTGCAGTTTGATTGAGAAGAGACAATGTCACAAACATTGCAAGTCCTATGAATTTTACTTCCCAGTTTCCCTATATATGGAAGAGAAGAAGCTACATGTTTTGCATGTCAATGTAAATCTTCCCATGGCTTCATCATTGAATGTATATTTTATGTAGCTGTAATAGAAGAGATAAAATATAAAAATAGTGTTGTGACAAATGAGCTGGAGCACTGGACACTGGAAAATTCAACTTAAGCCAGTTGGATGTTGCAATTGAGATCCACAGGTGAAACATTTGTTCAATGACTTTCTGGAGTGTCTGGCATGTGCCTATGGTCCCATTTTTATGCTGAGGTGGCAGACATTTACAGTGGACAGCTTTGATGGAAGTATATTTGTGGTCTGCAGGCATTTATTTGTGAATATACAGGTAAGTATTGTTATCCTTCCCGATTCGGACTTGACGCGCGCGCTGGCCCGTGACCTGCCTGGCCCTTGGAATGGGACGTGGGCAGCGCGCGTGGACGCCATGTGGCGAACGTGGTTGGCGTGCGCTCCGCGTGCGCTCCATGTGCGCTCCATGTGCGCTCCATGTGCTTTCCACGCGCGCTACGCGCGCCACACTGACCCCCTCGTCCCACTCCTTATAGATTATTGACTGTTTGTCGTAGTGGGCCGCGACACGACATGTGGACTCAAGTTTGAGACAGCAGGTGACGTGAGAGTCGGCTGTTATGCCTGTCTGTACTGAATGTGTTGTCTACAGAATTTGTGCAGAGATCTTGTTTCATGCAGGTTATAGTCGTCCAGAAGTTTTACTACGACGAACATTACCGCTGGAACGACACCGCCGTCAGTGGTCTATAATGACATCGGAATGATGGTGGGATTCTTTGTCCTCGACGAGGTTCAGACGGCGTACGATTCGCTCCACGGTGCCTTCGCGGACTACATGGTCAACTTGCTGGATAATGGCAATATGATCACCGCCTGCACAGACTTAGAGGAATCGGATGGTCTCTTGAACGGGAATCTTGTCGCTATCGGCTGGAACAACGTCCCGTATGATATCCAAACCGGTGGAAACGAGTGCCAATAACATCTGGACTTCCAAATTGCGGGCAGGCAATCTCCTAAACTTAGGAGGAAGACTTTCCTAGCTCCCCGGGTCGCCGGATTACTTGTTCAAGTTGTAGGACTCCCATTTAACTTCTGCGGTTTCACGGTTGTGTACAAGGTGTATGCCACAAAACATGGTGGAGCGATAAGATGTAAATTTTGACACACTGTCTACTGTATTTGAGAATAGATGAGATGATGCGTAGAGACTCATGGATGTGATGGGGAACGCAATGCGTGATGGCTCGCTACAACCTGAGCAGGCATAGATGTATAGGTAGGATGCGCATGAGCAGTGTATCGTAGCGGTGAAGCATGCGAAATCATGATGGCGAAACGCGGATGAGCGAAGATGGATGACATGAAAGCAGTCCAGAATCGAGTGCCTTGCCCGATTGTGGCGTTTCGTCAGCAGACGACCTGTGAGCGCGCTACATGCAAGCTGCAGTGGATCGACAAATGCGTCAGGCTCATGCAACAGACCAAAAGAATGGTATAAGGCGGATCGGTGCGACAGTCATGATCGATGGTTATCCGACGCTTGACGGCAGTGAGAGCTCGAAGTCGAATATGTGAAGTCTGATCATGCATGAGGCGTCGGCTGCTGCACGGGCATTTCCCTGGCTTGGCCCTTCGTATCCTGTACACCAGCATGATGAATGACAGCCATGTCAGTAAGAGAAGCGCGAAAGACGGACCATGCGCTGTTTTTTGAGCGGTCTTGGTCGAACGCCCGCTGTTCCTGCCTTCGCATTCACCACCATCACTGCCTTCGGGCCCGTGTTACCGGTTTGGGCATACACCTGGCCTTGCGCTGGTACTATCCCATTCATATGACCATCCGCCGAATGCTCCCGCTCACGCTTCTGCCCACGCTTCGGCTCGGATCCCGCAGGCGTAGCTGAAGGCGCCTGGACGGGTGCATGACGTATTGGGGCAGTCGCTGCTGCTGGAGGATGAGCAGCGGGAACATTAGGTCCAGGTCCAGGAGTGGGCAGCGACTGTGGCGTGCCAATGCCAACGGGTGTTCGTCCACGCGGTTGGCTTGGATTCGCAATGGATCCCGGAGGTGGCTTCGCGGAGGCGCCCGTACCGGTTTTCGGCGTCCCAGAGGTGGTGACGATAACTCCGGGAGTGGGAGTCGCTGTTGTCGCAGGGGTTGCAGGAAATCCATACGAAGTTCCCGATCCCGCAACTGGCGTCTGGCCTTGAGCTTTTGCATGTTTCCTAAGTTCTTTCTGTAGAGATCGACTTTCAGTACATGATGGCTGCCTGAAGGAATAGACCGACCCGCTTCTTCCGATCTTCCCTAGCTTGTGGTGACTCAGCCACAAGCGCATTAATATTCCACTGCACGTAGAATGAGCAGAAGGTGCAGCGAAAGGGCACGAAGATCGTACCCCCTTCAGGCCATCCAAGCCGACCGCAAACGCCTCCCGCTGTGTTCTCAAATCGAACGGCACAATTGCAATCCTTTGCTTCGGCGGGACTTGCATCATCGTCAACAAGTATTCATCTTTCTTCATCGAATGTTTGCCTATACCATGGTGGTCGTACAGTGAGCATCAGTAGGGTAAGAAAGGGGGGCGCACCAGGTATTCCTTTGATGAGGTGCCTGTACGTGTTCTTTCCCTTCTTCTCCTTTCCATCCTCATCATCCGCGTCGTTTCCCGTTCCTTGAGATGGAGCCGATGACGAGGCTGGCACATCTCGAGCCAGCACCTCCTTGCCCTTGCCCTTGTCAGTGGCACCACCGACGGGTTGTGGGGCCCCGGCGACGACAGGCGTAACGTACGGCCTGACATACTTGTCGTATGCAGAGCTGAGTTGAAAGCGCGCGAGGAGATCCTGCGTGCTAGAGAAATACTGGATGGGTCGGGGAGGTCCTGTGTAAAAGCGTGGCGATAGTGAGGTCAGTTTTCTGCGGTGATGTAAGGCGAAAGCAAGAGACCTGGGGGAGACAGGAAGAGCGGAGGAGCGTCTGGAGTAGAAGAAGGACCAGCAAGGGTGTTTGTAGGCTGAAGAATGTACTTTGGTTGCTGGTCGACGTCCATCACAACGATGGGGACGATGTGCAGGAGCGCTCGCAGGTACAAACGTCCGTTTCGCGTGGGTGGCGTTGGATTGCCTGCTACAAACTCCGCCCGCAGAACTCGGTCGGAGCCTGAACACAGGTGGGGGCAGCTTTGTTTCGGAGATCGAAAGAGAACAAGGCCGTGCATGCGGAATTACGTAACTCGGGATGGCACTGTTATCGTCAGCCGTGGCGATAACACCGTGCAACGTTGCCACAGCGTCCGAGAGCAATCCACGCCGCTCGGGCGCTGTCTCCCCCCAACACAACACCCATCATGGACGACGACGCTGAAGGCTATCAGGCCACCGACGCCATCGGCTCCTCCAACATCTCTGTCTTCTCCGTTTCAAGAGTTCGATCGTCGCATCCTGTTCCTGCTGACCATTCCAGCGTCCAAATCCAACCGCGTATCATGGATCACACGCCCGAACCAGGTTCTGAAAGAGATCCTCTTCTAGGTCCCCAGACGAAACTCAAGAAGCCATTCTATCGCGCGAGACCACTATGGTGAGTGTTAGCGTTCGTACGTTATGAGGTCTCCTACCAGTGGTACTTCATACGTATTGCGTATTCGGTTAGCCTCGTTTGTCCTGGGTGCGAGCATAAATTATGCAGTGTTCGGTCTCTACTGTTCGATCGCGACGCAATCTGTTTGGTCGGAGTCTACTACCAGACGCGTTGTTCCTGCGTCGTAATCTCGTCGCACCCTTGAATGCAATGTTGTTAGAGCACGACATCATGCAGGCATCGGTCCAAACCCATCTCTTCTCAGCTGACCTCCTGACCTATGAAATGTGGAAGTTCGGAGTAGCGGTAGCGAGGCATGAGCGACGAGAACTCTCTAACGTCAATGGCACCGCCAATTGTGTCATGGTGTTCGGTGTGCTCGTCACTGTAGCTGGCCGATTCCCCGAGTTCACCAACATCTCAAGTTTACAGACACTCGACTCTTCGACTTGTCTCCTCCAGTTTGATGTGCACCTTGAAGCCGCATGCTTACACTACCTTATCATATACAGGCTTGTGCCATTCGCTCTCTTTGCGTCTATTGTTGTAAGTGCACTTTCATATCTGTAAGACCTGCTAGCCAACCTGCATTCAGCGTGGCATGACGCTTGGTCCACGCGTAGAGATCTTTACTCAGCTGTCGTGCAATGCGATTTACGGCCACGACGTCTACGATCATACAACAATTGGAGCGGATTCCATTTTCTCATCAATTAATCACATTCCCTTGCACATAGACCCTTCGGGTCCACATCTCTCTAGACTGCACTTCATATCCCAGGTTCCAATGATAGGATGCCTCCCATAATGTTCCAGAATCTTACCATCGCAGGGGATGATACGATGACGATGAACCTGATCCGCGCGAGCTGCCATCGAAGCGCTGCCTCCAGGATGCCGCCGTACAAGCTGGCGCGGCTCGCTTGCAGACTACTATGACGTTCACGATGGGCGTACTCTCGGCGTTGACAACAGGCTGGTGGGGCCATTTTGGAGAGCTGCATGGTCGGACGAAAGTCCTGTCTGCAGCGACGTTAGGCCTCCTACTGACGTTCGTGGATCTCGATGAATAACTGACGTTCTGCACTGACCAAAAATGCCTTCGTAGTGACTTGATCTTCATTCTTGTGTCGACACCGCACAGCATGTTTGCCGCGCATGGACACAATTGCTGATAATTTCGCCTATCATCGAAGGCCTGCTAGGTGGATGGCAAACTCTACAGGCAGCGATCACTGCATATGTCTCGGACTGCACCTCAGACGGGTCCCGTGCGCAGATGTTTTCGCGCTTCACGGGCGTCTCGTTCTTTGGGCTCTCCATCGGCCCTACCATCGGCGCGTTCCTCATCACACACCCCCTTTTCAATGCTGCCCCGGCATCTCATGCTGCGCATGGCGGGACGCACACGGTCACGTCCGTTTTCTATCTCAGCGCAATGTGTTCGTTGGTCAACTTGCTGCTGGCACTTTTTGTGTTTCCCGAGACACCAAAGAAGAAGGCGAAGATCGCCGAGGAAGTTGGAGCGGTCACGAGTACGGAAGGAGCCACGTCGACGGGCAAGCCAGGATTTTTGGCAGGCTTCCTGGCACCGTTTGCGCTTCTTGCTCCCAGGAAGATTGAGAACCCCGGTGGAGCGTCTCGGAAGGATTGGAGATTGACTTTTATGGCGTTGACTCTGCTTATCTACGCACTGTCTACGGTGAGTGCACCAACGCCTGCTCGAAGGACAGGCCTGTCTTATGCATCATTTATAATGCAGGGTATTTTCCAAATCAAATATCTATACGCCGAGCACGTCTATGGCTGGGGTGCCGAGCAGGTATGTTCCGCGGGTTTTGACATTGCGATGAAGGAATTCATCCGTTCTCGGAACAGTTGAGCTACTACATCTCAGCCATGGGCTTCGCCAGGACGATCTACCTGTTGGTTCTCATGCCTAGTACGTGTTTTTCGCGGTCTCTTATCCTCTTTTCATTTAAATGTTGTGTAGTCATCATTATGTTGTTCAAGCCCAAGCCCGACCCTGCCACCACAGCGAACGCCGTTATCCCCGCAGGCAAAAAGAAGGCCCCACCAACGCCGTTGCAGCTCGCAAAGGAGATGCGGTTCGACTTCATGGTTTTGCGTGCATCGCTCCTGGTGGATATCATCTCTCATACACTCGTCGCGCTCTCCTCCGAGGGCACGAGTGCAGCGATGTTCACCGCATACACCTCACTGAGTAGCTTTGGTGCCGGTGTCGATCCCGCGATGCAGAGTCTGGCGCTGTGTATCATGCAGGCGAACGGTGAAGATAACCGCGGGAAGCTTTTTGGCGCGTTTGCAATGCTTCGTACCGTCGGGCAGATGATTGTCGGCGTAAGCAACTTTCGTAACACTTGTCATTTCCTCGCTCCCAGGCTCACATGTGTGTTACAGCCCTTGCTCTTCGGTTTGATATATAGCACGACGGTGGCAACACTTCCAAAGGCCATCTTCATGACCGCGGCGGGCTTCGGCGTCATCGCGCTCGTGCTGCTCTTCATGGTCCGCACTGACGTCGGCCTCAAGACCAGGCGCATTGCACGTTCGCGCGCGGATATCGAGATCGAGCGCGGGCGGTCGCGTGTGAGCAAGGACATTGGCCACGCGGTGTTGAACGTCAGTACGGGTGAGGGCACGTCGTCGGCGACTGGCTTGCGGTAGTGATATGCATGTATGTCTTGCTCGCCATTAATTCTCACTACCGTATGTACAACTAGGGCGTTATTTCACTGTATATTGTCACGCAGTGCAACTGCATTCTAAACTGCCGTGATGCCACTCGAAACTGCTCACAGTGTGAATGATAAGGATCCTCAATCATAATAACATTTGCGACTAACCAGCCACATCTCGGGCGCGATCATGACTTCATCCAAAAGTTCAATGTCGATATAAATGTGCAATATATTGCTTTCGATTGAGAATGTACAAGTTGTTGAAGTGTCCGCACATTCACATATTTTCTGACAGCACAAAGGGGAACATCTCGATAATTGGAGTATCGAAGACGGTCCCTCGTATGATTTATGCTTCTTTATGTCATCTGCTGTCCGAGAGTGCGCAGAATCGACTGCAGCCCTCTTATGGAAACCCGCTCCACGCCGTCGAGAACACTGGATTTTAACTCCAATCTGCCATTCAGGCTTGCTGCATATTCGCTTTCCATGTTCCTGGGACTACGTCAGAGGTAAAGGTTTTATTTGAGACAAGGCGGAGAACTTACCTTCCAGAACTTCTCTACCATCTTAGCGATATACAGGAGAAGCCGCATCTTCGTCAGCTTCTCCTTTGCTGAAACAAAATGACCCTGCTTGTCCCAAGGCTCGTAGCCTGGCCACTAGTGAACCTCCGTACTCAACGGCAACGTCGGTGGAGGAATTGTAGACAGACCTACATTGATATAGATAGACATTTTCGACCGCACCAGGTCATCGCCTTCTTGCACTGGTTCGTTCCACAACGGTCCTTCTGGCAGCGCTTCCAAAACTTCTTTCAACAGGACAGGTTGACCACCTGTATTGTAGAAGAACATCTTGAAAGGCTTCCACTTCCCCGCTTGTCCGCGCACGCTATTGGAAATTTGAGGCACCAGGTTCATCTGTAATATTTAGATGAGGTCGTTGAGAACCGGTCAAATCCACAGGTGTAATATTATACCCGTTGACCCTCTGGTCTGATTATTCGGTGGCCGTCAGAATCCTGGAGTGCGAAGTTAAGTACAGTAATGGTATGGAACGGTGAGGTAGCATGAGTACGTTGGCGCGAATCTGCAGATCGTATCGCTCGTCAATGGTTGAGGGACTGTCATAGTATTGCACCGAGGAGCCAGTGGCAGTTGGCGTGAACCGTGAGTCGACTTCGTATTGGATACTTATAACTTGAATCAGCACGAAAAATATCAACTGAAATTAGTACACGCGAGGAAATATCCCGACTGACATTCTCCAGACCAGAAACAGACGTAATCGCTGTGGAATTGGTCTCGCATTCCGTCGCCTTCCGTGGCATACTCTAAAAGTCCGCAGCCTTAATAGCTGGGAAGTGGACAGTGGGTTTAGCTTTATAGCTATAGCTCCTAGCATCGCAAGTCTACTAGTAGATATCATAGACACTGAGATATCTATATTTGTGGAATGAACGCTGATGAGTATGGCGTGCAGCATAGTGAATCGGCGTACTGCGTATGAAGGGAATATGCACGCTCGAAGAGGACAGGCCATCAGAACGCGAAAATCTCCTGAAAGAATATTCAGAAGTCTCGCGGATGCACTTGAGGAAAGGAAACATACCGAGATGATATCCAGACTGCGAGACACAACTCATTACCTCTGACCGCGCAAAAATGGCTGGGTTTGAGGTCAGAAATCTTCAGATATCCATACGTCAGTGTCGGATATCCTTCGCCACTGAAAAGAAATCCAATGGCGAGCAGATATCGGGCGCATGGTGCGGGGTGTAGCATTTTCGTGGCGTGTAAAGGCTGTAAATAAGTGCAGATGTGGTTAGCATGGAAAAACCGCCGTAAAATGATCTTTGGCAATTTCTGTTGGTGGGACACGGCTCGATATATTAGGCAAAGTGATCCGTCGACGGTGGTCCACCAGCACGTCCGGCCAGCCTGGCCGGATATCCTAGACTCGGACTTGTTGTATTTCCAAGTGCTTCGGTGGAACAACACGAACAAAGAGTATATGGCAGTTCTGTAAGCATGAAATCAACTTGCGAATGTTTTGACTGCTCGTACGTTGGCAGGGCTGACCCAAAGCTTTAGGCTGGCCGTTCCGCAGAGCGTTTTAAGATGCCAAGGATATTGAGGACGTCGTAGAAGGAGACAACTGAGTGGGCGTACGCAGTAGCGGCAGCCAACTACTAGTAATGAAACTGGCGTGGGATCTCAGATCAACTCCTCGGTGGCCATATAGCACGTGACGATGCATCTTGACGACTGACTGAGACTCTGACTTTCTCCCTCCTCCCTACGTTCACCACTCATCATGACCGAAGTAGTCCCGGTAAAATGTTCTATGGATGATGTGAAGGCAAGTGCGATATCTTTATCATAATGGTTCAAGTCCTGACTTCGCCTGCACCTAGATCGAAGAAAAGCATGAACTACCTCCTCTGGATATCAGCCTTCCCTCTAAACGCGCCCGATATCCTAGGCTACCAGATGACGTGGAGACGTGCGACCGGTACTTCGTGCTCGGTTGGATCGCCTCCGACGCATGGATGAAAGATTTCGCCATGAAGTATCATTCGAATCCCGAGTGGGCTTACAACTTATCGACTATCAACATGGCGTTGGATGTTTTAGAGCTGAGGACTGGTTTCAGACATCTTACCACCATGGCGGTACTTCCTGAGGGAATACCGATCCCGGAAAACCTCGACGATGCACCTCTCGAGCAAGTAGTCGCTCTTTCCTTCACCGCCTCGCGGTACCTCTTTTGGCGTCGACCCACTCGGGCTCAGTACAAGTGGCTATCGGAGGTGTTCGGGAGCGAGCCCAAGTGGTACAGAGATGTAGCTCCTAAGGAGCATTGGGATCAACATGGGATCTACTGATTTATTGCAATGTTGCCGTTGTTTGTTTCTTTGATTGTCATTGTATCGTTTCGGACACGAAATTCATTTCTTGGTCATGTAGCACCCGGAGCGTTTCGCCATCCAAGGAATTGCAAATTACTGGCTACTAGCCATGGGTAAAAAGATTTATGGCAATTTCTGTTGGTGGGACACGCCTCAACATGAAGACACAAAAACCGAGGTCACAATACCGAGAAGAAGTCCCACTTGTGAATGTATCAGAGATGATCTTACAAGGTACTTTCTAGGAAGGATAATCCATTCACGGTGGTCTACCAGCACAGCCAGCCTAGATGTCTGATACTTGCTGTATTTCCGAGTGCTTCGCTGGGAGTCACAGAACACAAGCAAAGAGTCTTGCGGATATGTTAACTACTCGTACGTTGGCAGGTATCCGTTCCGCTGAGCGGTAGCAAAACGCCAAAGCTATTGACGAAGTCAAATGCGACTGGTCTCATATGCCAGAAGGAGACAACTGAGTGAATGTGGTGAATGTAATGTGTGGTATTCACTTGTGCTCAGATGGGACGCAGTAGTGGCGTGGGATCTTAGATCAACAAACAACTCCTCGGCCACGTAGCACGTGACAATGCATCTTAACGACCGACTTTCTCCAGAGTCCAGCTTTCTCCCTACGTTTACCACTCATCATGACAAAAGCAGTCCCGGTACAATGCTCCCTGGAGGATCTGAAGGCAAGTGCGATACCGTTCTCATAACGGTTCAAGTCCTGACTAGGCCTGCACCTAGATCGAAGAAAAGCAGGAACTACCTCCTCTGGATATCAGCCTTCCTTCTAAACGCGCCCGATATCCCAGGCTACCAGACGACGTGGAGACGTGCGACCGGCACTACGTGCTTGGTTGGATCACTTCCGAGACATGGATGGAAGATTTCGCCATGAAGTATCATTCGAATCCCGAGTGGGCTTACGACTTGTCGACTACCAGCATGGCGCTGGATGTTTTAGAGCTGAAGTCCGGTTTCAGACATCTTACTACCATGACGGTGATCCCGGAGGGCATACCGGTCCCGGAAAACCTCGACGATGCTCCTCTCGAGCTAGTCGTCGCTCTTTCCTTCACCGCCTCGCGGTACCTCTTTTGGCGTCGACCCACTCGGGCTCAGTACAAATGGTTATCAGAGGTGTTTGGGAGCGAGCCTAAGTGGTTCAGGGATGTAGCTCTTAAGAAGCATTGGGATCAACATGGGATCTACTGATTGATTGCAGTGTTGTGGTTGTTGATTTTATTGATTGTCATTGTATTGCTTCCGGACACGAAATTTATCTCTTGGTCATGTAGCACCCGGAGTGTTTCGCTGTCCAAGTTGCAACTTGAAAGCATTGGCCACCGACGCGTTTTGAATATTTCCAATTGCTCTCTCGTCCGACTGCACGAGTAAGTGATAATGCGCTACTACATTGAGACTGTCTGACATGTCCCCCAGTCACTAGTAACTTATCGTGTCCAGCTTGACGAGTCAATCGTCAGCCTACCGCCGTTGGACACTAGTATTCCCTCAAAGCGTGCCCGGTATCATATGCTACCGGACGACGTCAGGTCGATCGACCGCTACTACGTGCCAAGAACTCCAGGGCATGGCTAGAATGTCTCCGTTGAGATCTAGAATGCGAGTCATCGCAATCGCCTTCACTGCCTTGAAGTATCTCGTTCTTCCTTGCCATAGTTGGCTTTGAAGGATTTCGGAAGTGAACCCCACTGAACAGTGATGCATTGTTGACGAAAAATCTCTGAGGAAGTTTTTGCTCAAGCGAGTACTGTGTTGCATCTAGATCATCGCTTGAGCTATGCAACCACTTCATAAGGGTCGAAGGATGAAATGGCTCGGGTTTGGTACAGAGATTTGTATGTCTCAGAACGTGCGTAGTGTCAGCGACAGGCAACTATTTGACTTGACAACAGTGCAGGTAAATCAAATATCTCGACAGAAAAAATCGACAATATGATAGACACATTGTAATTTCACATACACCTTGAATAAATCCATTACTGATGCATGAATAGACAATGTGAAGCATACAAGAATATGGAGGACTGTGCAACGTCCTGTCATGTACGTGTCCTGAACTACCGATCACGCCCTGCAATTCTACAAAGCACTGGCAGAGGCAATGAAAGCTAGTCAGAATGATGGACGCATCGCACACCGTCATGTGTAACGTACTGCTAGTCCAAGTCAGTGTCGTCCTGCCATAAGTCTGGAGTTAGTTCCATGAGCCTGACAGCGACAAGCTGGAGCGCAGCCCGCCCGCTGTCACCTAAGATTGGGACAGTATCGTTTTCTCCAAAAATCTTCCGAAGCCTTCTGTACGCCTTGGAGGAATTGGCAAAGGGGATTGGTTTCCCGGCCGCCTGAGTATCACCGGTAGAAGACGATCGCCCAACTGCAGCATGCTGAGAGAACTGTGAGTCAAGATCCTTGACGTGGGCACGCGTGTACTCGTAATAGTGCCAGAGGTCGCCAACACCGATTACGCTACCGACACGTTCGAGCTCCTTGTCCTGAGAAAACGTATGCCAGGCCTGCTCTTTGGCTTGGCCTCTCTTGAAGCGACGGACGGCATTGCGAACAGTCTGAGATGTACCGAATTCTTTTTTGATCTCCACGAGCAGAACTACAACCTTGCGGCTGATATTGATCCTAGAAACACCAGGCTTTGGGTTGGACTCAAGCGTGGAAGTCTTAAGAACAAAGTCTGGAATCCGTGTGGATCTTGCAACGGTTTTCTTGATGTCTTCTAATGCCTTCCTGAGAATAGCGGCGGACAGTTCTGCGCGCAAAGGTTCTGTTTGACGAGGCATGCTTTCAAATTCGTCTGATTCATAGCTGTCTGTGGGATGGGGGGACACAGGATGAGGAGAAGAAGCAGTAGATGAAGGGGGTTTAGGTTTGGGAGACGACCGCCCGATGAGATCTATAGGGTCATCAGACAGCTGGTCGATGGGAGGGTGGGAAGCAGGACGAGGAGGAGGAGCAGTAGATGAAGGGGATTTAAGTTTGGAAGACGGTCGCCCAATGAGATCAATAGGGTCGTCGGACACCTCGCCGTCCTCTTCAGACGAGCCTTCGATCGGTCGGAGTAGTTGTTTGACGCGTTCATCAACGTCGTTGTCCGTTCCAGCCTCAAGAGGATATTGAGGAAAGACCGTGATGATGGTCGTCTTCTGGGAACGGACTTGGACCAGACTCCAGAAGAAAAGGCAGACGTATTGCCACGCGCCATACCAGGGGCCCTCTCTCTTCTGTTCTTTGGCGTCGGAGATAGCTGTCAAAAGCCGTACGGTGTTAAATTCGTTGTCTGGAGACAACCCATCGCCGACTGTTGGAGGAGAGACCTGGATCTCATGCGAGTCGGCTTGACTAGATGTTGTTGTATGGAGTGCGCGTGTCGAAGTAGGCATGTTGGAATACCCAAGGAAGGCGGGACTGGAGAGGATGTTTGGGCATTAAAACAGTCACAAAGTACGCAGTTATATAGAGAAACTCCTGCTTCTCGGGCCACGCGGGCCACACGGAAATTTAGTGCTTCAAGTTGGATAGGGCCATGGCCCGGGTAACAGCCGAAGAGGACCGGCCAGGTTCTTTGACTCCAGGGACTCCTATTATGACAGAGCCCGGTCAGCTGTATACACACAATAAGTTGAAGGTATGGCCCAAGTATGGCCACTGGCCCACTGCCACATGCGGAACTCAAGTGGCGTGGGAACTCAGATATCCTTCTTATAAAGTGTGCCGAGTCGCGCACTTATCCGCAACTCCCAATTCACATCTCATCTGCAACATCAATCCTTTCGTCTCAGTAAGTCACTTTCAACGTGTCTAAATGGCTGAATTTCTTATCCGCATTCCAGTTGACTGCTCATCATGATGGAAGTACTTCCGGTGGAATGCTGCATGGATAATCTGAAGGTAAGTATGATCTCTGTCTCATACTGGCCCGAGTCCTGACTGCGCCTGCACCTAGATCGAAGAAAAGCAAGAGTTGCCTCCTTTGGATATTAGCCTTCCTTCTAAACGCGCCCGATATCCCAGGCTACCAGACGACGTGGAAACGTGCAGCCGGCACTACGTGCTCGGTTGGATCGCCTCCGACGCATGGATGAAAGATCTCGCTATGAAATATCATTCGAATCCCGAGTGGGCTTACGACTTGTCCACTGTCAACATGGCGCTGGATGTTTTGGAGCTGAGGTCTGGCTTCAGACATCTTACCACCATGACGGTGCTCCCGGAGGGAATACCGATCCCGGAAAATCTTGACGATGCACCTCTCGAGCAAGTCGTCGCTATTTCCTTCACCGCCTCGCGGTACCTCTTTTGGCGTCGACCTACTCGGACTCAGTACAAATGGCTATCAGCGGTGTTTGGGAGCGAGCCCAAGTGGTACAGGGATGTAGCTCCTAAGGAGCATTGGGATCAACATGGGATCTACTGATTGCTATACTACGGTTTATTGATGTCTTTGATTGGTCATTGTATTGTTTAGGACACAAAATCTATTGCTCGGTTATGTGGCGTACGGAGCCTTTCGCGTCCAAGTTGCAAACCTTATGTTGGCCACTGGCCACCCTTCTCTTTCCGACACGTTCTGAATATTTCGAATTGCTCTGTCGTCCGACGGTGCAAGTAAGTGATAATGCGCTACTATATTGAGACTGTCTGACATGTCCTCCAGTCACTTATCGTGTCCAGCTCGACGAGTCAGTTGTCAGCCTACCGCCGTTAGACACTGGTATTATTTCCTCAAAGTGTTGTCGATACGCTATGCTGCCTCTACTACGTGCTCGGTTGGAAGATCTGTACGGCATGGCTGGAATATTTGTTCGCATTCCGAGTGGGAGTATCGCGTGTCAATCATGGCCGTCGATATTTTGCAATCTGGCACGTATTACAGACATCGCGGTCCTATCCGATGGCGCGATCCCGAACTCAGAACATCTAGAGGATGCTAGCGTTGACACTGTCATGGCCATCGCTTTCACCGCCTTTCCTTCGTCAAACAAGCTGGACTCAGTACGCCTGGCTCGTGAGGGTTTTCGGGAGCGAACCTGGCTGGTACAGGGATGTGTTGCCAAAGGATGGATTCTGCGACCATGGAGTCTCATAGAATATCGCAATTGCTTTCAGATAATCTCAGATATACAGTACAACTAGGATACCTAATCGACGCCTGTTGGTGGCATCTGAGTTGCCGAGTGTGTGGCGCGCAGTCTCGCGCAGTCCACCCCAGCGCCACAATGTCTTGGTTCTCGTTCCTCCACGTTGACAATTTCGCATTCGGCGCATATCATGTTAGGAACGCACCGCAGTCTTAGGTTGCACTAACCATTCACTTGCTTTTCGGCACACTGGCACTATACAAGACCGACAAACAATATACATGTCTTCCAAACGGGTTGCATTGTCAAAGATCCCCTCGCTGACGTTTTATAAAGACGCGCAGACGCTCTCTCGTAGAGGCCAGCCTGTTGACCAGCTTGTTTGCATCGGAAAGCCATGCGAGCTGTACCAGCCAGAGGTCGTGCGGTGCGTGAACATCGGAGGCGAGGGAACGGATGTTGACTGGAAGGTTAGCATCATGATTTAATCCCAGGACCTGTCTCTTACGGCCTACTTACGAATCCTAACAGTGCGAAGCCGATCTTCCGGAGGCGTTACGCTTTGGGAAGGTCGAGGTATCTTGCGAGGGTTGGAGTGGGCCCGGCGACTCGTCCGTCTTGAAGGGTGCGTACTGGGACAGTGTGAGCTATATACGCAGAAGTACTCATTCTTTCTACGCTGAAGGCTCGTGCTCTCTGGAATACCGCCTCACTCAAATTCCGGGCTCCTTACGTAGCAATGAGCCATATTTCCCCTCACGCGTCTCCCGGTGGTTCCAAGGTACGTTTCCGTGTGCTATCGATCGCACCAGGGAAATTCAACAGCTCGCTCGTTGTCCTGCAGATCCCGCATCCCTCGCTTTTATGTTCCTCTGGGGCGCCATGCTCTTGATGATACTGTACAGCATCCTGAAATCATGCTTCGCGCGCGGCTCTTCTGGACGCACCACGGGATCCGGGCCCCGCGCGCCTGGTTCTGGCGGGCCTCCCAGCGTAGGTTGGTATTCAGGGAGCCGCCCCGACGACCCGTCTGGACGACCCCCACCCTACTCCAAATCTGCCCAGTCACCGGCGACAGCGCAGGACGGCTGGCGGCCAGGCTTCTGGACGGGTGCAGCATTGGGTGGACTGGGCACATATCTTTTCAACCGTCGTGAGCGTGTGAGGGAGACGGGGGCGCGGCCGGCCATGTATGACTGGGAACGTGAGCGCACATTCCTCCCGGTGCGGGGTATGCGGCGAGCGCCGTCGTCGTCTCATGATGATCGAGGGGAGGGGCCGTCGAATCTGGGTGCGATGAGAAGGAGTACGGGGTATGGAGGATCGAATGTGAGATGATGGATGGCGGCGTGTGTTTGTTCCTGACAATGTATTTGCTATATTATGCCGGTCGGAGGCCCACTCGTGTATTCAGGCGTGCTAAATGTTTCAGTGCAGGCCCAAGCCGACGGACAGCTGGCGATCGGGGATAGCCACGTGTTTGGACGTCCGTGGCGGGTGGCCCCGCTCAACTGCAGCCACAGCCTGCAGCCATGTCCGATATCTATCGCTCCGCCATCCAGGCTCGCATCTCCAGACTTCCTCCATCTATTCCCCACTATCCAGATCAATCCGACGATGAACAGGCCGAAGCCGCTGACTCTCTGGGCTCCTTGCCCTCGCAAAGGCATGTCGTCTCGCACTTCCACCCATCTTCTGAGGGCCACTGCAGGCCAAGTGGCTCGTCATACCAATTGGTAGCATATCTTGTTTCCTGTTTGAAGAGGCTGCGACGCTCTTCATGTTGTGCTCCAGCAGCACTTCAGACTGCACCTGGAGTCAGAGACCCACAACGTGCCCCCATGCGCGTTGCAGGTTTTTCGGCCATCCAATTTCTCCTTTTCTGCAAAATGTGCCTGTTTCATGCTAACCGCATTCTCGACAGTCGCTCCTCTGCCGTTCGCGCCACCCGACGTGCACCAAACCCGTCCTTCTCTCCGCTCTCCGCCTCCGCATTTTTCGATCAAGCAAGCCAAGTCGAGGTGCCCGCCTCGGGTCTTGACGTCCGCGTCTGGTATACGCCTCCCCGTTTCGCAGACGGCTCTGTCATAGTATGCATTCACGGCGCGGGTTATTCCGGCCTTAGCTTCGCCTGCTTTGCACGCGAGGTCACGGAACGTAGCAAGGGCGAGTGTGGCGTCCTCTCCATGGACCTCCGAGGTCATGGTACGTATCACTGTCACCAAATACTAAGTGGTTGTAGCCCTGATATTAGGTTTCAACAGGGCGGACGACGCGTCTCGATGGCCGCGGGCCGGAGGCAGAGGATCTCTCTATCGAGACGCTCGTCTCGGACCTCGTCAACCTCATCAAGGTCGTCTTCCCGGACGCTCGCGCCGCCCCCGCGCTTCTGGTGCGTCTGCCCCAATCTTGAGTGTTACAAGTGACTGATGGTGAGCAGCTCA
Organism: Amylocystis lapponica; assembly: GCA_022376435.1. Taxonomy (NCBI): domain Eukaryota; kingdom Fungi; phylum Basidiomycota; class Agaricomycetes; order Polyporales; family Postiaceae; genus Amylocystis; species Amylocystis lapponica. The sequence goes on from JABYQE010000105.1 coordinate 87,536, forward strand.
TCGGCCACAGTCTCGGTGGCCCCATCTGCGTCGACGCCTGCCCTTTCCTACAAGCCGCCAATTACAAGGTTACGGGCGTCGCCGCTCTTGATATCGTTGAAGGTGCATGGCTTCTGCTTCGTGCGCCATAGCGCCACTGACTCTGGTCTGCCACGCAGAGTTCACGCTCGAGGCGCTCCCGCTCATGCACAGCCTCCTCAACGCCCGCCGCGAGGGCTTCGACAGCCAAGAGGATGCGATCGAGTGGCAGTGCGCACCCTCTTCCTCTTCCTCTCTCCCTATCCCGCTCACCCCACACGCAGTGTGCGTACCAACGTGATCCGCAACCCGGACTCCGCGCGCGTCTCGATCCCCGGTACGATCGTGCCTGGGCCCGCGGACTCCCCGTGGGCATACATATGGCGCACGCCGCTGCGCCTTACCGCGCCGTACTGGACGAACTGGTTTACGGGCCTTTCGAGCAAGTTCCTCAGTGCCCGTGCCGCCCGCCTGCTCGTCCTCGCTGGCACCGAGCGTCTTGATCGTGCGCTGATGATCGGCCAGATGCAGGGCAAGTTCCAGCTTGAGGTCATGCAGGGCGTTGGGCATATGCTGCATGAGGTGCGTGCTCACCTCTCGTAAGCGGGACTATGTCGCTGATTCTGAATGGCTGTAGGACGACCCGACTCATCTCGCGGAGGTTATCGTTGAGTTCTGGCGGCGGAACGAGCGCGTCGTACAAGGGATCAAGAAGGTCGGAGAACAATAAAGTGCGAATGGCCTTCAGCCATACCATCCCTACTGCATTGCTAGTCCATGAACCATACTACACTGTATTGCTAGCCTGTACATCACGAGGACTACCGTATTCATGCATGCACGTCCCCTATGCCGCGCTCGTCGCTCTCCCGGTCGCGTTGGCCTCCACGCACAGGCAGCCCCGCAAACTTGGTGCGCAGCGCCTCGTACTTGCGCCGCTGCGTCGCCGACACGCTCGGCGACACCTTCTCCAGCGCACGCTCAAAGTCGTCCGCGCGCACTTCCATCCCGAGCTGTGCGTCGGGCCCCGGCTCAAGCCCGTCCAGCGCGCCCAGCGCCCGCCTTAGCGCAACCACGCCTGCCTCCCGCACCAGCGCAGCGAGGTCCGCGCCGCTGAACCCCTCGCACCGGCCCCGCACGAGCTCTGCGACGGCGTCGACGGCGGACGGCACAAGCGGGACGCGGCGCACGAGCGTGCGCACGATCTCCGCGCGCTCGTCCGGCGCGGGCAGGTCGACGTAGAGCAGCTTGTCCAGCCGCCCCGGGCGGCACATTGCCGGGTCGATCATGTCCGGCCGATTTGTCGCCGCGATCACGTACACGCTGCGCCGCGCGTCGAGCCCATCGAGCTCTGTGAGGAGCGTGTTCACCACGCGTGCGGAGGACTCGGACTGGGGCGTGTCAGTGTGCAAGATGAGCGGAGAGGAAGGGGGGACGCACGAGGGAGTCGTCTCGGCGCGGGACGAGCGCGTCGAGCTCGTCGAAGAAGATCACGCAGGGCGCGGATGCGCGTGCGCGCGAGAACACCTGGCGCACTGCGCGCTCGCTCTCGCCCACATACTGCGCTGCACATCAGCGACGGCACAGACAGGCCATAGTCGGCGTGCACACCTTGTTGAGCAACTCGGGGCCTTTGACACTGATGAAGTTCGCGCGCGACTCGTTCGCAACCGCTTTTGCGAGGAGTGTCTTGCCGCATCCCGGTGGGCCCCATAGCAGCACGCCACACGCTGCATCGATGCCCACGGCGTGGAAGAGTGCCGGGTGCCGGATTGGCTGCACGATCGCCATGTGTAGCTCCTCACGCGTTCCTTGCAGCGCCCCTACGTCCGCCCATGTCACGTCCGGCACCGTCGCGAAGCCCTCACGCTTTGACGACGGCTGTACGTGCTTCAAAGCGTTTGTGAAGTCGTCTGCGGTAATGCAGAGCGGCGCGAGCTGAGATTCGGTTAACGGGTCGGGGTGGGCACGCAGGAAGTGTACAATCGAGCTAGTGGGCGTGGAGGGGGCAGATAAGAAGGTCGAGAAGGGTACGAATTTTATGCTGGCAAGCTGTGCATCAGATGCAGGCTGAGGAGGATCAACGTGCATGGAATCGTCTGCTGCTAGCTGCTCGCTGACAGTGTCTGGCAATATGAGTGTGCCGTCGGAGACTTGTTCGAATATTCTCTTGACGGCGATGATCCCCGCTGCACCTGTGAGTGCAGTGAGATCCGCACCGACATACCCTGGCGTCGCCTTTGCGAGCGCTATGTAGTCGAAGTCACCTTCCAGCCGCAGCTTGGCGCACAGAACCTGCAGTATCCTAGCAATACATTATCAGCAACAGGTCGGAATACGATGCTCAGTACTCACTGAGCACGAGCAGCGTCATCCGGCACACCCATGCTGATCTCGTGGTCGAATCTACCGGCTCGGCGAAGTGCAGCATCGAGCGAGTCTGGGCGATTCGTCGCACCAATAACGATGATGGGCTTGTTATCAGTTTTATCCCATGACATATCTGCATACATGTTATTTAACGAGTGAAACCGTGTTAATAGAAGACCCACCATCCATGCATGTCAAGAATTGAGCTACTATTCGTCTCTCCATCTCCCGCTGTGCGCTCTCGCGTTTCGGCGTGATTGCGTCAATCTCGTCGATGAAGAGCAGACATGGAGCTACTCGCTAGTGACAAGACAAATGTTGGTTGTATTCCTCTTGTCTGACTCGAGGACGAACCTTGGCTTCTTCGAACGTGTCTCGGAGTGTCTTTTCAGATTCTCCCGACATGCCAGACACCACAGAAGGAGCGGAGACACTGATGAATGGTACACCCAATTCCTGGAGAAGATATCAAGACATTGCATCACTACAAGCACATAAAAACACACCCCGGCAATAGCATTCGCCAACAAGGTCTTCCCACATCCCGGAGGGCCGTGCAACAATACGCCGCGAGGAGGCTGGACACCCGTGTGGATGTAGATTTCGGGATGGCACAACGGCATCGCAACGAGCTCCAGCATCTTCTCTATGCATGTGTCGACACCTCCCAAATCAGCCAACCGAGTAGATGGTGGTGTGTAGTCTTTTGTGGATGGCGCGGACAGCTTGGCTCTCTTGTTGCTCTCTTCCGCTGCTCGTGCAGGGCGAGCACGCCTCTTTCCATTCACAGATACTGTCCGCCCTTCTGCGGCTGCTGAAAGAGGAGCAGCCTCGACGGACTGCAAAGGAGGAACATCGGCATCGGGTGCCTCGGCTGATGCGTTTTCATTGGCATTCGGAGTTGCTACGGGTGTGACTGGAGCGGAGGTTGGCACAGCTGGCGCGTTCAAGTTGATCTTGGCCTTTCTGTGAGTGGACCACAAGCCTTGCATTGACTTGTTCAGCGAATTCGAGCCCTGCCTGAACATTTGTGAGCCGGTCTAGTTCAGGTGATGTCGATTTCACGCACAGGAATTTCCATGGTGGCTTCACACAATCCCTCGTAGACACAAGCAAAGTGCGACGGGACTCGAACAAAGCAGAAGGCGACGAGATGAAGTCGCGGAATTCACGGCACCTTTGTCAAAAAATTCAATATCTGAGATTCAGTCACGCGTATATCCCCGCTCCATATAAGGAAACTATCCTAGATCGTCAAACACGATCGCTCCTATGCAATCACTCAAGAAATCATATCAAACCCCAGCAACCCGCGTACCCCTCCGTCCTACCGCAGCACGCCCCTTATTTGGACCCTTCGCCCCAGGTCTAGCCACAGCCGCAGGAACTGGCAGCTCGCTGTCCACGTCCCAGATCTCCCGTTTCTGGTCCACCAGCAGCTGCATCAACTGTTGCTTCTCGTCAAGCTGACCAGGATCAGCATACGTGACCAGCATGCTCCGCTCCGCGAGCTCGGCGTCCAGGAAACTCGTGTCTCCGTCTGCGGGCGCGAAGCCGGCGTACGCCCCTGGCGGTGAATGGGAAGCATTGGGCTTAGCGGGAGCTGCATCCTTCTCGAAAACAAGCTACGGAACAGTCAGACAAGAGCGGAGATCAAGACATCTTCGACGCACATTCTGCTTCGAAGGCGGGCGCGCTCGCTTGCTCATCCGACTTTGCTCCGTACGCGCAGGGTCAGGTCCGTCGTCCTCAGACGAAGGACGCTTCCCTAGGAGTGTCGTAAAGCTTTTACGCAATTCCCTCGACGGAGCTGGCCTAATCTTCTCCGGCGTTTCGTGTCCGTCGATGTGTGGAAGGAGCTTTAAGGGAGATGGTGATTCTGACGACGGGACACGCTCGCACTGTGATGGAAGATCTATCGACGAAGGCTTGGCCGATGAAGGCCGAATGCCGAGCTCGTCGGGCGCGCCGCCGGGTGACAATACGGGGTTTGGTTCGTCTGTCGTAGCCCGTCGACTCAGCGGAGGAGGGGTAGCATACGATAATGCCAGGCTAGGTGCTGTCCCGAGGAGCCCGCTTGGTTGCCCAAATGGCTCATCATCTTCCTGCTCGACAGCCAACGACCCGTGCGTAGGCTCAAAATCAATATTTGGTGGTGGTGACGGCAGTGGGTAGTCAGCGTGCTCGAGAAGCAACGGAGCGTTCGCGGGAGAATCTGAAACATCATTAAACCCCTGATTCGAGGATTGAGCGTGCGACTCACCGTTAGTGACGTCCGTCAACGTATGTTCCGTTGCGCGCTCCTTGCCCTTGCCCTTGTAATCCGCTTTAAAGACTTCTGGGACATTAACCAAGTTGGGTACCTCCGGTTCGTTATGTACTTCGGGCATCTCCGGATATTTATTCACCGCTGTCACAGCATCTATTTCTGATGTTGGGAGCGGGTTCAGTAGGGGCACCTCCGTAGAATCGTCCGCAACCACGTATCCGGTAATCGGCGGGATTGCTCCAGAGCGCACCATCTCTGCCAGCCACTCCATGCTCACGATCGGGACGCCCCACTGACGCGCCTTGTCCGCCTTTACGCCTGTCCCAGATGGGCATAGTAGGTGTGTCGACCTACGGGAGAAATTCGGTGCAAGATTGACACCTACACACAATGTTTGAGGGAAGTGACGTCTGAGCGCTAGAAGGACGACGTACCTAGCGCGCGGAGGAGTCGCCGGATCCAGCACGCCTCCGACTGGTCCAAGCCTGAGAAACTCAGGTTCACCGCTCCCGCTCCTGCAGCAGATTTTGAGTTACGGATCAGTAGTTGACAGGATGAAAACTCGCTTACCGGCTATAGGAATATCTGTCTTGAGCGGCGTGAACGCGACGTGCTCATCTGGCCCGCATATTCGTTCGTCAAATATACAGCGTTCCAGCCAGCACTCGGTCCTGTACTTTGCCCGCTCCGCCTCCTCGACCTCCTCCCGGTAGAAAATGCCCCCACTATCATTGCACGAGGATGTGCCCTTTTCAGTCCGAGTGTGGTCGCCGCAAATAGGGGAGGACAGACCTGACAAGCCGCACAATCACATAGTCCGCTTCCTCGTCGCCCTCGTCCGGGACGAGCCGACCCCCGAGTCCTCCAGCGCAGTCCGCACGCTCGCAGACCGTGCTTCGCCCAGCATACGGAACGTCAGGCCCGCGAAAGGTCTGTCGATGTCGTCCCCTTCGCTTCTCCTTCCCCTTATCTGTGCTCCACCTGGGCGCGCGAGGAACGATGATGAACGGGCCAGCAGTCGGCGCAGACTGAACGGTTGGCGGGCGTAGGCGCAGCGTTCAACACGGGCGCAAACGACTGCGCGCGCTTGAACGTCGAGAGCGCGCTCGTGGGTCCCGCGGACACTGCGATGCCGGCCTGCGTCTTCACAGCGTTGGCTAACCGCTCGCTCTTGGTCCGAGTTGGGGACGCGGCACGCGAACGGGAGGCCAGATCCTGGTCATCGCGTGACTGGGACTTGGACGGGCTGCGCACGAGGCGGCCCTCCTGGATCTCGAACCCGCGGCTTTAGGAGGCTCTCCCATATCTGGAGCGTGATCTCGGGGACACGCTTCACGGAGGCGACCTCTTCATCGTCGCCCGCAAGCAGATCAGTGTGGTCAAGGGGCTTGAAAGCGGAAGGCCGTGGAGGTTGAGAACTCGAGCTCGTTCGTCTGTCATCTTCGGGCGAGGATGACTG